>WAAD01039671.1:33276-48149 GCA_013389945.1 Fregata magnificens
CTACTCCCTCAGTTTACATTTGTGATAGCAAAACCTCTCACACAAGTCTTCTGCTTGGCCAGCCATACCCCAATCATTAACATTAGCCAGAGAAGTCAGACGAAATATTTTGGGGGTAGCATGAGAGCCTTTTTTTTTTTCCCCCCTTCTCAGCAACTAGTAGTTATTCAGCATAATTTTCTGAAATTTCAATTCCTTTAAGGTGCTCCACCAAAGACAAACATAAGGTTATTTGTCATGCAATATGATGTGACTAGGGAGAGATTTACTAGGGCTTACCTGGGGTTCAGTCAAAAGCTCCAGTACTTTTCCACAGTGCTCAGTTTCTTCCAACTACAGAAAATTAATTACTGTCAGGTTAAGAAACAAAACTGAAATAAATTATAGCTAGCTCACTACATTTGGGATACTATTCTGGAAACATCAAATTTGATTTTTATATAGGCCAGTTACAGAGATGGATTACCTAAAATGAAATATAAGCTCACTGTTTTGAATTAATACAGACAAAAGAAGCAAGACAGGTCAGAAAATTTTCCCTGTAGATGATTTCCTGAATTATGAAGTTGAGAGGACAGAATTGAAATGATTACACTTTGTTACACTAACTTTCCAGTAGTAGCACCAAACCACCTATGTTAAAAAGCACAAAGTTAACGCCAAACATTTTCAGCAGCTTTCACTGCTGGCAAACTACACCCAAATTCCACAGAAAACAAAAAGGGTCACATTGCAACAGTTTGGAGGCCACATCAAGTGAGCAGAACGGTCAAAACCCATAGTTGTCCCTGTAACCTAAAGTCCAGTAGAAATGCATAATACAATAAATATACTCTTTTACTATGTAGTCTTCTCATCCCAGAAAAGTACTGGTGTGCAGTTTGGACGCTTGAGAATTTCATCAGGAAGGTTTGTATGGACAACAGTGAGGTTGTACACAGGACCAATTTTGGTGTCTCCAAAGAAGAAAAGTGATTAATTCAACTGTTGCTTCATTATGAGCAGATAAGAAGGGCACATTATATAGCCCCATCTCTGAAACAGCTCTTCATTCAGCTTCCGAGTAACCGCCTCTAACCTAAAATGCAAAAGACTGCACATCTGTAACACCTAAAAAAAAAAATCTTAAAAAGCAATACATCCACTGCAAATGGCAAGGAAGAGACAGTAAATTGACCTTTAGATGCCTCTCAAAAGCACCTGGAAGGTGAAAAACATTAAAAGACATTTACACTAATTCTTTTCCCAACATCTTCCTACCCTATGTAAAAACACAGGTTACCTTACAGTTTTCAGAATAAAAATTCTAAATGGCTGCAAAGAAATGAAACTTTCCGTCACAGTTACATACGCATAAGCAAGATAAATATTGATAATTAGCAATGTTAATTAAGATGGATGCAAGAATTCACTGTAAGATGTCTTCTGATACTAATGATCCCAGCTTCACTGTTGTTTTATGACTGCTTTCTAAGCTGAAGTAACAGTGTCCCAGTAACTTTCGGTTAAAACAGCTATGACTGCATAAAAAACCCAACAGAAATCAACTGATGAGAATTCACCATGCATCAAGGTGAGCTTGTTACCGCACAAGATGACTTTCTGAGCAGACGATACAGTCAGTATGCTGGACAAAGATAGGCTAAGAGCACATCACAAACAAAGGAGATGCTTTCAGACTAAAACTGAAGAAGTTGCCATTCTTTCATGACTATGAACACCCTGAAAAAATCCCAGCTTCTGGGTGTTTATTAAGTGATTAAGGACAGCATGGTGCATTTTGACACTCGGAGATAAAGTCAAGTTAAAAATCCAACAGGCAGCTGGAAGCAAGTATCATGTTGAGATTGAACAGCTGGCAAAGTGCAAAGGACAAAATCCAAATGTAAACAAAGATAACACCCAAGACATAGACCAGAATGCAGTGATGTGTTGTTTCTGATGGCATATAGAAACAACTGGACCTTGATACAATGGGGAAGAAAGAGAAGGGAGAAGAAAGGGTAGAAAACAATTGATCTAAACAAAGCTACACACATAAAGTAGCTGTCAAATGTATGTAACAACCTGGTCTGAGGTTTACAAAGCAGATTTACCAGCCTCTCTCTGTGCAACCTTGAAACACGTGGAAGCTACTGGAAAGAAAAGGTGAGCAGCAGCACTCCAGACAGGACCCAACACCTGCAGCTCTGCTTCACTTTTGTTAGAGTAAGCACCCTGTTCCACACTGCACAAGGACACAGCCATTACATACACCTACTGTAAAACTAGAGTAAACCTGCTCTCGCTCCAGCATAAGGCTACATGGTGCATCTGATAAATGTGCATTATCTGCCACTTCCATGCAGGTACCTGCCACCCAAACACACGCATGCCCATTTTATAACCACCAACAGGGTGATATTAACCACATCCATAAAGCCCATTCCTCTCCCTAAAGGATGGATTCAATTCTCAGTTCAAGAATCATCACATTACGTTATCTTGCTTTTTCCAGTGTTTCAGCTCTAACTGTAGCTGAGAAACTGTTTCTGTAAGATACCTCTTTTTCTCTGTGTCAGCAGAGCTTGTCACTCTTGGGAACGTATGAAAAACCACCAGCACATAAACACTGTTAAACATAACATTACTTAGTAGATATGAGAAAGCTGCATTCTAATGAGACAGCTTAAAAGGCTTTTAAAAATTCGTAATCCCCCAAAATGAGCAAGAGAATTGGGTGAGGGAACAGAACTTTATTATTGAGCCATTTTATGCAGCTGACTAAACACAGGACCTCTCAAAACATGCCAATTACAATACAATCTATATGGGGGGTAAAAATGGAAGAAAAAACAAGCATAGAAACCCAAATACCATACATCCTGTATGTGCCCACAAACAGGCACACAAAGTCTTTTTCCTCTTCCCCTCCACCCTTGTTTTTAAGAAAAAAGCGAGTAAGCTCCCTTACAAATATATTCTCATTTGCTGTTACCTCTTATTACCTCCAAAAGATCTACTACAGGAGGACTTAAGGTTGTATGGTCAAGGACCCTGGGCCGTAAAACTTTACAGTATAAGTTACAGACCAATAGAATTGCATAAAAAGAATAATATTAATTTGAAAAGACACCCTTGACAACAGATGGCATACAGTACACACGTGACATTTGAAAGGGCAGTCACCTTTTTTTTTCCCCCTTTTTTTCTAAAGAAGTTATAAAAAAATACAAAAAAATGGGATAACTAATACTGGAACACACAAATAAAAAAATCAATTTAGTTTGCATTCTAATTTTCAACTGAAAGTGACACTCAAAAGAGCCCTCCCACCTCGGCTTGCATTCCCCCCTCAAAAAACAGGGGCACGACGACAGCATGAAGGATACTACTAAGTGCTACAACAGACGAGCTTTGAATTCAGCAGGAGTTGCACAATGGTAGAGAAGTCTCCTAAAGAGGCACAATCAGTCCTCCAGGAAAAGATAAAAATTAATAGCTCACACTTAATTTATTCAGCTAATGAATCCAATAGCAGCTAGGAAACACTGATGTTTTTCCTTGCACCACACTTTGCAGACTATTAACTTCAATAATCTTTAAAAACTTCGCACTTGACACTGAATGTTTTTCTTATTAGCAAGTGGATTTTCCTGTCACTAGGCTACTCTGCAGGCTAGAAAAACTCCCGCACCCCCACTTACTTTGGGACTTGTTTTAGTACAGATACACAAGGAACTCAGAAATAACTTCAATCTGCCTCACAAAGGAGCCAGAGAAAGCATTTCTTCATTTGACTCTCATTTATGTTACCATTATGCACCGCTTAAACCAGAAGTGCGTTAAGAGAGTTTTCACAGCGTAGCCCCGCATTCATCACTGTAAGGCACGATGGCAGGAAACGCAGGTTTCAACAGACGGAGGATTTGCTCTGCGGCAGCCTATGGCTCCAGGTTTTTGAGAGGTGGCCCTCATAAGCTAGATAGAAAGCACCACCAGTATTGAAAAGAAGGCTGGCGGTTTGCAGCGAGGTGCAGGTAAGGAAGGTGCTAGGGGCTCCCTGGGTGTGAGCACACCGACAAGAGCCAGCGGCGCTCCCTCTCTTCCTACCACATTTGCTTACTGCTGCGCTTCAAAGGTTTTCAGAACAAGGGGTCTGATAGCTATCATTGCATCTCCTGCTTTACTTTGTCTTCCGGTCTCTTATTATTTATCTGTTTCCTAATCATCAGAGCATTTCAAATTTAGGCTATGCCTGCACGTAAGCCTTCTAAGGAACAACATGCAGGAACACACGCCCAGGTATTTTTCATTTGGATGGAAAAAGAAAGTACAGATTCATGATTCAATCAGGCACAGATTCAAGAGTTTCTCTCTCTTTCTTAAGTGCCACGCAGCATGAAGGATAAGGGTTTTCAAGAAGAAAAGGTGGCACTGACAATGGTATTTCAGACAATGAAAGAAAAAGAAAGGAGAGATCTTTGCAGCTGCTAAATCCTCCACAGACAGCACCAGCACACAGTCCTCCTCCCTCCCATCAATGTGGTCGTCTTCTTTCAAAGGAGCACATGACTTTAAAGAAGTTATGACCACAGGGTTAGCTGACAATGTATGGGATCTCTCCGTGATCATACTCTGCTAAGCAATTAGGTCAAACCATGCTCTTGAAAATTAGTTTAGCGCAGCTGAAGGTCAAGGAATGAAAGCATGTGGGGGAGGAAATGAGGCAGAAAAGGAGCAGAAAGATTTATTTTAACTCTCAAGCACGTACAAAGCCCTCGCCAGAAAGAGGAGCTGCACTGTTGCTAGAACTTTATAGTGTATGAAAGGAACATTCTTGGCACTGAAAAACTGGCATCTGTGTACAAATAGAAAAAAGTGTTGTTCCCAGTTACAAGCTGTACACAGAAACAAAAAGGAACTCCTTTACATCAATGTGCTCACCAGTACTGTCTTGTTCATTCTAAATTACACTTTTGTCAATGGATTGATGTGGTTTAATAGCCAGGTAAATAAGGAGATTTTTGTTCCTGTAAACCAGAACAAAGAGATATTACATGCTTTTATGGAGTTCTGTAATTCTGTTTTTTTTAAAACAGATTCTCTTGCATGAGCAGGAATTCTGATGTCAGATTTTTTCTCTATTCACATTAGGGTTTTGGAATGCAAATTTGAATGAATAAAGTACTCTGGGTCTACATTGGCAGCAGATGTTCAGAAGAGAAGGCACACTGAAAAAAGCTGGAAGCATTACTGAAGGTTTGATGATTCTGTCCTCCTGGAAACCCATAAATTACTGCAGCTACAAAACAAAGACATACTAACAGCTTTATATATTGCTATATGAAGTTCACTGAATTATTTAAGTCTGAAAGTAGCCAAACAAACGCTAAATTCTCTTTCCTGGTTTTTGTAGTGCTTTGAACGGTTAGAATAGGTGGGTGAGAGGCAAACACCAGACAGGCACCGACAAAACCTTCCCTGCTTCCTGTATGTATATAAACAATCCAGCTCTGTCTTCAGTTTCGTATTATCTATCCAACATTCACTTGTACGGTCTGGGTAACACCAGACATGCATGCTTGTCACTGTGCCAGTAGACGAGACAAGAAATGCAAGTTATCAACATCACTGAAACTTTATACAACAGGCTGAGCAGTGGCCAGACACTTTTTTTTTTTTCTTTTCTGCTCTCTGATCCAGTTATTGCCTAAGCAGGAATAGCAATTACAACATTATCAGGAAAAAAAAATTCAAGTTGTTGGCTATTCCTTTCTAAGCAAAAGCATAATATCTAAATGCTGTGATTTGCTCTCTTTAGGAGCTGTAGAACTTCTCACTGCTCAAGAGATAAACAATTTTTCATGGTTCCTTGTTGAGAATTCATTTTACCATACAACTACTTTTCACTTTTAAATTTCATCTAATATAATTCAATGTGAGATGGCCTAAGTGCACAGGTATTATACATACAGTTTGAAAACTTTAAAGTTAGTTTTTAAACAGTCTCCTCCATGGTATGTTCAATCCCTTTAAAAAAAAAAAAAATTAATGAGACTAAGCCATACCACAAAGCTCAAGAGCTCTTAGCTTCCTAGTATACAGATAACAGCAGCGCTAAACCACACTTTCACATTCTCACTGTCTCTGTCATTTGTACTCTACAGTTCACAAAACACAAGCATAGTGTCAGATTGACCGAATCTTGGTATTCTGTGGTCCCCTCTCAAGGAAGAGTTCCAAGTCATTGATCTTCGACATATGCATTGATAACACTGGAACAAAAGGGAAAAAGTACTGACCTGATCTAGAGGACTTTGGAGCTGACCCTTGTCAATATGCACTGGGAAAAAAAAAATCCACTAAATGTGGTGTCAGGTATCTCCCATGACAAATATAAGAAGATGCACACAACCAGTATGAAATTAAACTCTGTCTAAACACACACGTTATCATTCTCATAAAACCTGGAGGTGGTAAAAACAAAAAAAGTGAGAATGTGAGAAGGTCCCATGCCTGAAGTCCCTTAACACAAGCACTTATACTTGAGAGATTATCAAACCAAAGAATGCGAAGAACTAGGTATTATCTTATTTGCCCAAGCAAGGACTCAAGAAAATACTTCAGACAGAAGTCTACTCATAGACACAGTGGTTTAAAATACCAGTGTGAAGTCCATGCTGAGGTATAGTGGTATTTAATGTATAAGCTGGGGGAACATGTATGGCTGTAAAACTTCCAAGGCAGCTGGATGTCAGCCATTTTCTATTACGATGCTTGGGCTAGAGCTTACTGAAACCGGTTTGGTCTGAATACATGAACAACTGCTAAAGCCTTTTCAGAAATCACCTTATAGTATGAAAAGTACTCACACTTGTAAACTGTTCAAGTAATAACTACATCCATGTTGGAAAGGAAAAAGCCAGAAAGAAGGTGGGACGATGCAGAGAAATGCACAGATTTTCAAGCAAAGTGCTATCCTTACTGCCATTTACAGTATTAAAAAGGAGCTTGCACATACAGGTACTTAAAGGATCAATGCCTAAGTACATACCCATATAAATAAGAACATAATATATCGTGCCAGTACTTAATGCCAGAGTCTGAGTCTTAATGCTTCTATTGTTCTTTAGTGCTTCGTTTTCCCCTTCATTTGGACTTTTCATGAAATTTGTAAACCAGCTCAGCAATTAACATCACAACATAAGTTAGTCTTGCTAGATGTTAAAAGATGTACATGACGTACATTTGACTCAGAACTGAACGTAAAAGCTCAGTCATCACTTGCTCAGAAATTCTTAAACCAGGAGCCTGGGCCGAATATTAAAATATATAAGCAGAACAAACATTTGATTGTGGTGATGCTAATGACTGTTGTTGCGGCTCTTTCATAAATGAAACGTTTTGAGTTTCCTGCTTCTCTTATGTAGCAATGGGTTCTGAAGCACGCCTGAAGTGGGTGTTTGTCCTTCAGCTTGGGGAGGAAGAGTCTAGTGATAATGCTTATCAGATCTCAGTTATGCCATCCACTCTTTCATCACAATGAGCAGTGTCCCTTTATTTCACCTCTTCAGAACCTCCCTGTTTTATAGCATATGACCTATAATCTTAATAAGCAATAACAATGTGCCTCTAGGCAGCATTTATACGTAGATTTTAACTTTGGAAGACATCTACATTGAATGGCCACAAATAAAAATACCCAAATGCATGACATTGGCAGCACAGCTGCACCTGTTAGATACACTAAACAATGCTAATGTAAGAAAATGTTGCTTTTTCAGTATATTTGAAAAATCATTTCATATGGTGATAAGGTATGGATCATTTATCAAACACTTGCTAGAAAAAGGGTATCACTGAAAGCAGAAGTGAGGATGGACTGCAAAGCCCCGAACAGTTTATGACTCAGCTTTCCCAAGAAACAATAGAGTTAAAGGTGTGGAATGGATTTCACCACGTTTCATTACTTCCCACCAGGTCTGAAGAATCACTGTAAAATCCACAGATATCTTACCAACCTTTCAGTACCAGAGCACAAGGAGAAACATACAACCCCAAGCTTATACTCCACAGAAGATGGTGGAGTCATTTTCTGCGTGGGAAACTTCCTGTTTTTTTCTCCTCCAATTATTAATTTGATGTTAGCTAAATACATAAGAAACTCAGCAAGCAATACAATCTATAAACACATCATTTAAGTCAAAAATTTAAGCCAGTGACGAAAATACTGCTTTTCCTTGACTGAAGACAGCTTTTTAAGAAGACATGGCATTACAAACAAAGCACAGTTTGTGTCACATACGCAAATCTCATACCAAGTGCCTTAGTAACTGTCTATATACATTATGGTTCTTATGAGTGGCTATGTACAGCCAAATAATTGTCCGCTTCCCCAGCTCTTCAGCCTTTATTCACAACTACTCAGTCTTGCAGACAAGCTTGGGCACTTAGGAATTCAGAACATTTTAAAAACATATTCCGAGTTGCCCCCTCTGACCTCCGTGCAAAGGAGGGCTTGTCTGGCTACCCTATGGCTGCTGCCGCAGGAAAACATACTCAGACTATGCAGTCACTGATTTCGTTGTCCAGGGTTAATTGACAGCTTTGCTTCCCAGTTCAGAGCAGCTCTTCCACGCGGTCTTAGCCGGCCACACCTGCACGGCACTGATGCAGAGCACACAGGGCACAGGGTTTACCGTGCAGGTTAGTAGATTGAGCCAGCATCCATCACAACCGGAGGCTTCCCCATCCCTCTGGCCATGCATTCCTACGCTGTGCCGACGGCTGGCACTGATAACTTGCCCGACGTGCCCATGGTGACCCAGTTCAGGGAGCTCAATCTGTAATCCCCTCCCGCTTCCAGGCTGCACTCGGGATTGTGCCAGCACCAGCACAGGAGAAGCAGCAGGAGAATGCAGCTCAGTGGGTGAAGAACAGGACCATCCCATTCACTGGCCCTCTCATTAGGCAGGTTTAGCCACCCTGTAAAAACACCCGGGCAGGCGAGCAGGCAGGTAGGGCAGCGCTGACCAGGAACTAACGCACCCTTAGGGGGGACAGTAAAGGTTTCTTTTTAAAGGAACAAAAGGGGCAGCAGAAGTGGACCAGCTTTATAAGATAAAATCTGGAATTGTTTGTTCTCCAGTTAACATTATAACTGGCAAAAAAAGCAGGAGAAGCGATCCTTCTTTTAGGCAGAAATGTGAAGGAAATAGCATCAGAAGGCCCTTTCAAATAAAACGCAATGAGAAAAGATGAGACATAAAAGAACTAAGCCATTCCCTGATATGCTTTCCTCTCCCAGGGAATCAACAGCAATTCTGCACAGATGGCCCTGCGCACAGAGATTAGAAAATACAGCCAGACAGATAATATACCAAAAAAGTCCTAACTCCCATACCAAAATGTTTCAAGTCTATGCTTGCAGAAAACAACGCAAACACACACAAAACCAAAACAAAACCCCAAAAAGATAAAGCAGAAGGAGACAAGGTGAAATATCCATCTCTGGGATTACATCTGCATCATCTTCATTAAAGGTAAGAGGACTCAAGTGCCCCAATAAAGGAATCGGAGTCAGCAAGAAAGGTATCAAAAGAAAGCTAAAATTCATTACCATCCAAGACTCCCATGTACTGTTTTTTCTTATGAAATAATGAACTGCCAGTTTTGTTGATGAAGCTATTGGAACTGCCAAGTTCTTGGCCACAAAGTTGTTAGACCCAAGTAAAATACCCACTAATATTCTTTTCCTCTGTGAAAAGAGAGGAAAAACCCCACAACTCAATCTCCATTAAACCTGGCAGAATAACTTCGTTGTAAACCATGCCAGAACAGAATACAATATTATCAATTAACATAAAAGTTAGCTCCACCTAGTTATACCTACATAAATAAGCAAAGTAAGTGCAGTACCAAATAACACACACACCACAGAGCACATATGATTATAAGTTTGAAGCATTGGCTTTCTTAGTCTCATTTAGAAATACAGGATTACAAAGGACCATATCAGCAATGAAGTCCAATCCTCTTAAGCTGCAGATAACCCTGCAATAGTAAACGAGACTACAAATTTCAGAAGACAGAGAAAGAAGAGAATATAAGAGATGAGAGACCCCAAACTGCTTCTTTATAATCACAAGACAGTTAAAAGTCACCAAAGACTCCAGAAAATGAACTCCCTTTCTCTGTCCCGTAAGAGTAACAACTTCAAAACACCACAGCTTCAACAGACTATGTGACCTGGGAAAAGTGTCCCTCCGCTATCAGTTCCCATGGGACATGAGCACGTACTCTAAGCAAACACTTCTACAGGCACACCCACCCAGTACCTCAAGTCTTACGACGACTACTTACTGATACTTGAGAGAAAACTGAGGAAAGGGACAGGAGCCCAGAAGGCAATTTACATACCAGACAGAAAGTAGGGCTCCTCAAGTAACTTGTGAAAACTTAGAAACACAGTATTAATTGCTCACAAATAAAGATACAGTGAAAATCAAGTATTTCCAGTACACCAGTTCAGTTACATGCTAACTTAGCATCCTGTTTAAGCAAGAAGTGCACAGACAGAATGCTACTGCCCAAGGCAAATTTTTTCCTTTCCAAAGGCTCCCTCCTCTGCACAGTTCAGCAGAAAATTCAATTAAACTATACCTTTCAATCAGGTTGTACGCACAGCTATAATTTACACTGACTGTGAACTCTTCCAAGCTTTGCATATGTCCCCTTATGTTTGTGACCAGCCAGTAAGAGATACTTTCCTTTAGGTTAAGTACAGGCAAGACCACCTAGGCTTCCTGACAAACAAACAGACTTGCACCTGCAGGCAGACGATACTGGGGAAGACTTGCTCTAGTAAAGAGTGGTACACCACCGCACTGCAAGGTCCCTGCTGCTGGTGGTCAATGTACGCACGTGGTCTGGACAGCCATGCAATGATGCTTCCTCCTCAACAGTATTGCCTCTTGAAGCGGAAATTGTCTGTCACATTTGCTTGCGTAATCAGGAGGGAATAAGGGGAAGGAAATAAAACATCAAGAGAATAAGGTTGCAGACCATCATGTGGATTACTCAGTGTGGGGTTTTACAGCAATCCTAAACCACGTGAACTATTCTGGATTTGGGTGAAAAGCGCCTAGTACAAGACATTCTCCCCAACATTAATGTGTGCCACAAGCAAAAAAAAAAAAAACCCAAACTCCAACACACTAAAAATATAACACCTTTAGTACAAAAGGACAACATCCTCAAGAACTACAATATGCTTGGAAACTCTGACATTCAGAGACAGTTAAAATTGATCTAAAATATCCACCATGACTGTATCCTTATCAGCTTCCTCCTTCCCCAGGACAATATCATGCGACCCTTTCCTTTAATTTTACAAGCTCAATCCTGATACAGTTTAGGTTCCCTGTTCACATTGACTTCATTTCAAAGACAAGTCCCAAAGTTCACTCTCCTCAAGGAAAGCAGCCTTTCAATTTCCAGCCTGCAGATTCATCTGTGAACACTGTAAATGTAAATCTAATTTCTAAAGTGTCTGTGTTTCCCCAAGCATTTACATTCTTCCAGTGTATTTAAAAATCATACCACTCAAAGCTTTGTGGTGCAAGGCTAAATGTACCAAAGTCTTAAGTCTCCCCTCTTAAGAAGCTTCTTCCCACAGCTTTACCACCTTAGTGTCTCTTCTTGACTTTAGAACAGAACAGCAGCAGTCTCTTTGAAATGGAGGGACGAGAGCTCTAAGTACCATGTAAAGGAGGACGCAGCAAGGTATTACACAAGGATATGGGGAGATACCTGGCCCTACAATTCATCTCTGTTATTAGCCTGTTCCATAACTGCACCAAAACCAACAGGAATGTCACTCAAGAACTGACCAAAACATGCAGGCTCTACTCCTATGTCACCCCCTACATGATGAGATCTCAGAGTTTAATAACATTACCTATATTAGACTCCTTGGCACGGGCCTTTGTACACAGTTCTACGAAATTTCACACCATTTACATTACTCCAAAATTCACTGCATAACGAAGGCATGCAACAAAATAGTTTAGGCTTTGTCCACACTTCTCTCTGCTTCCACCTAGCTCACCCATGAATTAGTGATGGTTAAGTAGGATCTGCATGGTAAGTCGATGAATGCTTTTCAGGTTTGTTGGACAATCCTTCTTTGCGTCACCTATCTTCCTGCAATGGGGTCAAAATACAGTTTGAGAAACAACAGTGTTATTTGAGACAGAGCTGCTATGCAAGCCACTACCATCCAGGAAGCAGAAACTACTGAGCCACTGCTTTAACTGGCACAATATAAATACAATATAAAATTGTACCAACAAGTTGCACAGGTTGCTAACCAAGCCAGTTAAAAACAAAAGGACACCTGGCCATTAAGCCCAGCTGTGGCTCTCACAGGAAACATGCAATTTCCTCCAAAACCTGATACACCGTTGAATGCCTCTGACCAACTGCAACAACCATTCGTCAAGGTTACTCCAGGACCACTGCACCATCCGTCGTTCTCCTAATTTCCAGCTTAACTTCCTTGTTGTTGGTTTATGTTCTTCTGCCTTTGTAGTAAACTGACTCTTTATCTCTGTCCCTCCTACACATTTAACTTGAGGTAGATTTATGGAGGCAATCACTACTCCACACAGGCTGAGATTTCACAGAGCTTTCAGCGGATCTGAGTGTGCACTGCTGCCATAAATTAGATATAAGGTGGTTTTTTTCCTCTTTGACAGCACTGCTGCAGCAAAAAAAAAAAAAACCCGCACAGAAACACACAGCAGAGGATACTGCTCCTTCCAGCCA
This sequence comes from Fregata magnificens, assembly GCA_013389945.1. Classification (NCBI taxonomy): domain Eukaryota; kingdom Metazoa; phylum Chordata; class Aves; order Suliformes; family Fregatidae; genus Fregata; species Fregata magnificens. The sequence goes on from WAAD01039671.1 coordinate 46,087, forward strand.
CTGACAGCGTGGACTGAGCTTGGCACACAGCTCTCACGACAACGCAGCCTCAGCCTTCCTTTCCCTAAGCTACAGGGGCCAATTTCTGTTTGGTACACACAGCTCCAGCGGAGGAAGTGACATACTCAAACATCTGTAAAGGGAGATAACGGAGAGGAAAAAAAAAAGAAACAGCAAAAAAAACCCCACAAACACAGAAGGCAAAAAAACAAAGCCTGAAAAAACGGAATGAAGGTTTCAGCACACCCCTAACATACCAGCTCCAGTACTGATCGTGCCTTACTGAGCCTTGCTAGAAGAGAAATCAAAGACAAGCATTTTTATCTGCTTCCTGATAAGTTTAGATTTACAAAGATTTGTGCATTTAAACCAAAGGCACAGAAAAATCAGCAAGCTCTAGTCTTAATTACACTTCTTTTAAAAAAGACCTACAAAGCAGGCATTATTCTCCCCCAGAGTAAGAAATAAACTAAGCAGGACCAGGCAGTTACACGCAAAAAGCATCTGCACCTCTTGTGCTTTTCATGCAGCAAACCTCTCAGCACATTTTATAAGCCAGTAATTGTCACCAGTAGCACTGTATGGTGACAGCCTCTTGCAGCCTGCACAATCAGCAGCTCACAGGTTATTATGTGTTTGCGAAAAGGAGGCATTTTGAGGCATGGCTGGGAGGTAAAGTGACTTCAGACACAGAAGAATAATTGCTCCCACCACGCTTTCCAGTTAAGAGACCTTCTTTTTCAGTACCCACGCAACCACCAGGGCCAGGACTTGCAGACAAGCATGGAATAACCAACTTCTCTGAGAGCTGACAAGAACGATACAACATTTACACGGTTCACAAACAGCACAGAAAGGGTTCTTTGCTGTAATCTGAATTTCACAATTTTCAACTCTGAGGAAAAGAAAAAAAAAAAAAAGCACACAAATACANGGTTCCTTCCCAGGTCCTTGTCCCTGAAAAACTCATATAGCCAATTTACTGTAATTAATTATCATGTTCTACTGGAATTTGCACACCCGTATTTACAGAAGCAGTGAATTCCACACTTGCAGTATTTATCGTTGTGCCTGTACGAGTAACACAGGAAACAGTACCACAGAGGTTTGCACCTTCTGCATCTTCAGTACTTCACCATTTCACCTCTGTACGAAAAGAAACGTTAACACATGCCTTTTCACGGAGTAATGGAGGTGAGGTTACAGCAAGAAAATCCAAGAAAACAGAAACTGGAAATTTCAATGTATCACAGTTAAAAATTTTATACCTTACATGCAGACCATCTTTCACATTGCTCCTTCCCTCCCTCCCTCCCTGTATGAATTATCAGATTAGAAAGTCATAGGAAAAAATGTTACACTATAACATTATTAAAGGCTGTTGGCATGGGTTTTAAATGTGACCATTTTGAAAGGAAGTATCACCTCAAAGGAATTTCATATCCTATACATTTCACAACGAAGCTTGACAATAGTCACACAATTTTAGTACACCAGCTACTTAGCAAGATTAGTTTAGGCTGTCAAGCCTGAAAAGCGCCATGAAGGTCAAATTCTAGTTGCCATCCAAGTATTTTTTGTTCAGTGTTTTTACTCTCCTCCCAACAGAGGACTGCAATGTAGTTACAGTTACGGTGTGTGGATAGATGACGGACAGCCTTTGCAGCTCTAAAAAGCAGCGTTTCTGAAATAACAAAAAATACATACATGCATATATATATATATATATGTATGTATGTTTTGCCTACATACGCCCTGCTTACTACAGAAATCAGTTTCCAGCGTCCACGTTAAAAAAAAAAACCAAAGCAACCAACAAAACCCCCCTCTTTTCACTCAACACTTAAAGGTAAAAGAATGTTCTTCAGCTTGTAAATACACATTTGCACAAATCCCTGTTCTGTCTTATTGGCATCTTCAGCATGTTATNAAATCACAGTGCAATGCAAATACCATTCTTCAATTCCAAAACTTTATTTCAGCAATCTGCATCTCTTTTAGGAAGCGTATGTAAGTTTAAAGGGAAAAAAAAAAAAATCTCCAAACGGGGGCGGGGGTAGGGG
>WAAD01039671.1:53832-76332 GCA_013389945.1 Fregata magnificens
CGCAGGGCTCGCGGCGGGGAGCCCCTGGCACCACCGGTGCTCTTAGGGACTTTACAAAGTAAGCATCGAAGTGTAGTTCGCAGGGGTTCTTTTATCACCAGGCAACGACAGTGAGCATTTTTAAACACAAAACCAAATTGTGTCTGCAGAGTGTTGCACCTTACATGTGGCGTTTGTTAACATTTCCTATCTTCACATGTGCTGCCGCTGCTCAGGTTCGGCTTTCCCAGTACATGATGTCTTCTGTAGTGTATTGGTCCCATGCCAAGTTGGAACTTGGACTACTGCTTACGTTTTGGAGGCGCCTTTTTTCCTAGTTACTCTGGTTTCCTCCCATCCGTGTTGTTCAGCCTCGATTGAGTACATGATGTCAGGTAACTGAACGGCTTTTAACTTCCATCTGAACTCTTGGGATCTCTCAGAAAGAGAATTGCTCATCAAAGGTGAAGAAAAGTTCAATGCAGTCATACGATTTTACACTTAGGTGATGTAGCACTTGAGAGCGCCTGGTCTGCTGCAGGTACAGGGCAACAAGTACAGAAGCCCTGAAATTTTCTGAGTGAGTCATGGTGTGACCTCGGGCAAGCGTCAAAAACTTTTGTGCCTCCACTGATGCCATCTGTAAAATGAAGGGAGGGCGTTTGAACGGATCGCTGGATGTGAAGTTACGTAAAGACGTCTTCAAAGAGGGCAGCATGGTGGCATCTACTCAGGCTGAGTTACATTAAGAACTACGCACCCCTCACTATTTGATTTAAAGCCAGACACGCAGGAATATGGTGCTGTGCCTTGTCTTCAGCCCATCTTCTACATATTTATCTCTGACAGGTTTCCCAAGTCCTGACTCACATGCTTTAGGTTGTCGGATTTTCAATACAGCTCAAGTTTTTTAACAAACACTGGATACAGGTTCAAAAGTTCATTTTGGTTTTAGAGATTCTTCCTTGGCTGGAAATGAGGACAATCACTGGAGCCAGCCCATGAAATTTGAAGCACTCTAACCTTGCTTGATCTTCAGATGTTTTTTGCTTCTTTGTTTCGTGATTTTTCATGATGGTCCTGGGCTCATACAAGAATAACATTCATTGTAGCTCGTATGTATTTTGCATTGCGAGCGCTACTCAAACACACAATTCAGTATTATTCCTTATGACCCAGCCCTGCTTTAAGTGAAGCAATTGGAATTTCACTATTGATTCAAGTAAGAGCAGGCGCACATTGGAATCAATACACCATAACTGAGGTAATTACCGAGATGCATAGGATCAACAGAAAAAATAAAAGTCCTTAAAATGTTTCTCTTTTGCCTTTCATTTAATAACCACATCTGAGGGGGCAAATCTTGCTCCTGTCACCTGTCCATCTAGGTCTGGGATGCCTGAATTTTGGTGTTCAGGCCCCTCAGTGGACCTGAGAGTTGTGTTTGAGCACTCTCGTGGCAGCTGCAACAGCGCATATCACCAGGTCGTGTGCATGAGGAGGAGTCATGCTCCGCTCAAATGAAGACAGCCATGGAGGCATGTCCGTGCCGTGGTATACACAGGTACAAAAGAAGATATTTGCCAGCTGAAGCACCATGCCTGTTTCTTCAGAGAAGTACTCAACCGGTTGTGTTTGATGCAGTCTACTTTGAAAGGGCTTGCCTGTTCCTGGTGGCACTTGTCTTGGAGTCTGGGAACACTTAATCTGGGTGAAAACCCAGCCCCGCTGCTATGCTTTCAAAATGCTCATCTACTTCCATGAGAATTATACTGGATTGCACATGCAGTAAATGGGAAAAATAATTTTAAATTGCTGTCAAGTGTAATTCAGCATTGTGATTGTGGTTTACGCTTCCACGTTTAATAGCACATTGGATAAAATCTAACCCTACTAAACTCAGTAGCAAAATCTCTGTGATTTCATGGTGCTATGATTTCAAGCCAATCTATATTTTTTGTTTATTGTAATATAACAGAAATAAGAGAGTGAGAATAACTCCTTACTTATACTTATAAGGAGTGATACTGATGTCAGTAAGATTATTTCAGTGTGAAAGAGGATCAGGAGCAAGATTAATAACAACAAATGTGTTTTCAAAGGAGTGATTTGTGCTTGCCAGCATACTACGTCAAATGGTTCATGTATATTTTGCTATGTAGGAAAACAAGTATTCTGTTTCTCACTAAATATTACAAAGAATTCAAAACTGCAGAAAACATCTGTATCCCCAAGCACTGTTAAGTGAAAGGAAAGCTACATTATTTCTGCAAGTCAAGTGATTTATAGCACTCTTCAGCCACTTTGCTGCTGAATCTACACAGCCATTTCTACATAAACTTAACAGACAAGAAGGCATATTAAGTGTATTGTTTCAGGATAAATCTTTTCAAGATCACTGTCTGATTTGTTTCTGTCATCCAGGTAAGATGTCTCTCCTAGTACTGTAAGATAGTAATTATGGCAAAGAACATAAATTACTTAGGCTGGGTCCTTCTGTGTATAGTTTTCTTTGTAAGACATCAGCATTTATTTTTGAGATGACTATAAAAGCAGTTTCCTGGGTTGTGTGTGATGTTCTCTGTGCTGATTCATAGGTTTGTCATACCTATTTTAATTTCTTACAAGGCAATCTAGTTACTGCCCCTGAAAGTTGCTCTTCCGTATCCATCAGAGACACCAGGGATGACACCAGAACGGGAGGGTGACCATTAGTGTCACAGAGCCACTCAGTTTTGGTAAGCCCAAAGCATTTTTCCTACAAAAGGAGCTCCAGATGTGCCAGTGACTTTTGTGATCAGGGCTCACATCCCTCTGAAAGTAGACTGAATCCATCAATTCCTTTCACAAAGGCCTGAAGCTGCTGACAAAGAAGGCAGCATCTGTAGCTTCACAAGGCAATACTTTTAGCACTGTAACTGGACGCAACTAAGTGGTGCAGAGTCAATTTTGCAGGCTGGAAAAATCATTCGTTAGCATTTCAGTCAATAAACAAAACACTATTTTGTTAAAAATTGCTCAAATTCATTTAATTGCTGTGTTTTGGAACCCGCATAGAACTCCAGTTTATAGCAAATTATCAGCATTGCTCTTCTGAAAGCACCACAGAAAGATTAGTGCCTCATATTCTCTAGGTATTTATGTCAGTTCCTCATAAAAAAAAAAGTGTTTCATCTCCCAAGAGAGTTACAGCTAATCTAGTATCTGCCAATTCATGTGTTTATTCATCAGGGGCCCATATCATGTGCATCCCCCAACGAAGCCTGTGTTTGGCAAGGAAATTAATTGAATGCCTGACTTGGACCAGGAAATAGCAGATTATCTGAACTACCTGAGGGCTTAAATGCGTATGTTTCAGCATCTCCCTGAATCAAAGCCCAAACTCAGAGTCATGGGGAAAGCACTTCTGGAGTTTGGATTACAAAGCTGTATGCCATTCCTTCTGTGATGATGCCCTCACAGGGCAGCTCTTCTCCACTGGAAAAGTCAAGCTGTCGATGGAAAAAGGAAGACTCACATCTATGGCGGACGGGTCTTTCCCTGAAGCTGAATTAAGATTGTGAAAGCCTCTGACAAATGACCTAAGAATAACCACTAACCATAATCAGAACTGAATAGCAATTACATCTCTTTGACTGAGATTTCCCATAACTATTCTCCTGTGTAGATTTGTCTCTGCGTTATTGCATATTTATTTAATAGAAAACAAACTACAAATGATTAAATTTTTGGCAGAACTGTTTCTTTCTGAAACGAAAGTTTACTCCAAGTCAAAACATTTTGACAAAGATTTTGTTAACGTGTAATTTCAGTAAGGTAAATGTGTAATTTGCAACGTTTAGTTAAAATATTACTTTTGATAGTATAATATATCTTTATGTTGCATATAGGATTACATATTCCGTGAGACAAAATATATATTCTGAAGTAGCATGAAAAACTCCTTTGGATTTTTGGCTTTTTAATTCTGAGCCCAAAGAGTTTGATTCGTACAAAACCAAAACTAATGAAATAGGTAACAGCATGTTTGGTAAATTTTCTTCAGTCAGACCGAAGAATACTCCAAACCTACATTTGAAAGAAGAAATCAAGAAAGCACTTGCTGGAAGTCCTTGGTAATTCTCAAACTACTTCAAGAATTTTACAGGGAAATTGAAGGCCTTATTTGTACAGTCTATTGCACTATAAACCTTGAACTTGACTGACATCTCAGTATTGTGATATGCATGTTTAATTTTAATAATTTATAACATTTACTATCATAAAACGATGGGCTTTGCATCAGCTTCTTGCACAATATGCACTAGAATTCCTGCCGCTCAGCTTTGAAATGTAAAAGTTCAGCAGACCTATCGGTAATCTCTGATACCATGAAAATATATTCACTCGGATCAGTAAGCTTCCAGGGGTAACGGATGGCAGGATGAGGTTGCACTTGCTGTCCTGTCCTTATGTCTATTTCTTCTTTTTTTTTCTAAGGGAGGCTTTACAATCTGAGTCACGAGACAAACAAAAAAATCAAAGTATAAATATAAAAGAAAAAGAAAAGTTAATAAGAGTAAATAAATTTCTATAACGACTTTCATTCAACGCTCCCTAAATGCTTTGCAAACATCGGTTGCTTTAATTACCCTTTGCTACACCTCTGTAGCAGCGAGGGTTGTTAAGTAATCATGCTTGTAGATGCTGAACTTCACTGCACTTGCTAGGGATGAGAACCAGCCTTACAGAAAGCCACGTGGAGGGCAGAGGATGTCGGTGGGATATTGCCTGTGGCGGTATCTTTTGGTGCTGTAGTCAGCCAAGCCTCTCACACCACTTTCCTGCTGATGTCAGCTGTTAGAATGGAAACGTGCTTGCTGACACTTGGCCTTGGCTCACGGCCTGGCAAAGCTACTTGTGCGTTAAAATTCCTTTGGCATAGTACAGTAATATGGTGGTCATAGCCTTATCCTTAGAAATAAATGCTGAGTAGTATTTAATGTACTGATTTTACAGATAAGGCATTGGAAGTGCAGGCTGGATACGGGGTTTAACCCCAAAACCACGGATGTGTATCTAATTGCTTGAAGTAATTCTTCTTTTTTTCTTTTTAGCTAAACGTGACTAAACTGGACATGCATAATGTCTGTAGGATCAATCTGACTTGCACAATATTGCACTTGAAGTGAGTGAAGATGACTGAAAAAAGATGCTATCCTAACGCTTAATTCCTTATTCCAGTTAGTCCCTAAGACTGCCTCTGTCAGCTCCCGTGAGCCAAGACACCTACGTGATGGTTTTTCCTTTAAGGATGCACAGTGAAAATCTGGATGTAAAGTCATTAATGCTTCTAACTGCTGGCCCAGATTTTTCCTGTCTCAGTAGGTCTGGCAAGACAGATATACTGCTGTGGAGTCCACATTAAATACCTTGTTACTACAGCTAGCGTTACTGCGTCTTCTGTTCTGAAAGAACATTTACCAAGGGAATCTCAAAACCTGTACACTGTGCTGATCCAAAACTCTGCCTTCACGCTGGTGCTTGCATGTGCCTATCACAATTTTTGTAGGAGAATAGCTCATAATGCAAGACTTGACTAGTGCTAAACCAGAACAGATACAGCAGGTGACATTTAAAGGTAAAAGTGCGAGAGATTTCTTTTGTTGGATTAGTACATGATACAGGTTCCTCAAAATACTGGGGAACTAAGGGCAGCAGTTTGAAAATCATGGGATGGGCTGAACTTATCAGCTGCCTGGCACCCTGACTAGCTACAGGGAGAGTGTTAAGGGAGTAGCACTCTCCAGCTGCTGGTGAAATGCCTATGTGTGAAATCATTGGCACATAAAAAAAGTCCGATTGACCGTTTTGCAGCATTTGCTCAGTGTATTTGGGCATTTCCGAGAGCAAAACATCCCTAAGCGTGAATCTACAACAAATATGTCTGCATCAAGTTGTCATCTAGATGTTTAGGAGATAGAGTAATCATGTTTGGCATGTTTCATGCCCATGCATTCCACCTGCCTATCTTGCCTACACATCCAGCAGGCAATGAAACATTTGTGCTGTAATTTCTGAAGCAAGAAATTTGAAGTTTGCGCTCAGTTTCCTTTGCGTGGGATTCCTTTGCCCAGGTACTGCCCATGACACACTCTGATCCTGTAGAGTGCTTTTGTGTGCGTGCCATGCAGAGAGCTAGGTAGGAGCATAACTAAGCTTTTGCAAACTGATGGATTCACCAAGCAAAAGGGAATGGAGAAAAGTACAAGAGGCTTTTGTTGTGTAACTGACACTTAATCTTGGCTGGCTGATTAAGAGATACTGCATATTGTTCAAGTACTGTAATCCGGTCTGTTGAAGTTCCCTGTGGTATAGAAAAAATCTGTCCTGATGAAATGCCTATTTCTGAGGTTGATCTCTAACTTCACCTGGTGTAAAGAGTAATGGTTGGGATGCCTGGCCATTGCCTGCTGAATTTTGGTTCCCTGGTTCTCCCTATCCCTTTAACTTCCCCTAGTTGCATTGTTAGCTCAAGGGAATGCAACCTAAGTGTGTTCCACCTTGCTATGGATGGCTATGATAACCTGCTGAGGATCAGGGAGTGATGACAGTTTCCCTGATAGCACCTTTTTGCTGGGAGTGTGTTGGGAGTAAACATGGTGGAGAAAGGGCTCTGGGCCAAAATAATAATTTCCAAAGCAGGGCAGGATGTAACTGTGGTGTGGAGGGCCAGCAGCGAGCACCTCCCATGTTGTATGATGCAGAGTGTGTTAAAAGGGGGGGTAGAATCCATTTTCCCCAGCTGAATTAATCCCTTCCAGCATGACTCTAATTCATTTAGTATTGTATCCCTTTAATTGATTCGTTACTGTATCACAGATAAAGCTGAACAAGTTACTTAATGAGTTCAGCTACTAGGATGGATGGATTATTTGTTCTATGTTTTGGTGATTATTTTCTTTCTGTGCAATTTTCAAAGGAAAAGCAGATGCCGTATACCTACATACTCAACTGTCCCAGTAGGATTTTACATCCTGAGTCAAGGACCTTCCTTCTGCAAATACCCTAGAGGCTCGTCAGCTACAAATGGAACAGGTGTGACAAGAAGTGTTACTGCTGTCATTGCCAAAACCAATATATTTTTCATTAGTGATTGTCACAGTCACCCATTAGGATGGAAAATTCTTGCAAGAATCTGTAGCCCAGATGTGGCAAAGCATATCTGGAGGTCTAGATGCTAGACACAGCACTGTGAACTCTGAATCTGGTGGAGTAAACCACTGCTTACATAGGTGTAGGCTGAAGAGTTTGTAATCCCTCTGCTGGGTGAGCATCCGAGCATGCAGCACCCTGCAGAATGAAGGGTGAAATTCTTACTTACGTGCCTAAATAAAGGGACTGCTTTTCAAATCCAGAGTCTTCTCCTGACTTCAAGACATAGGGAGTAGCATGTGTTCGTCCACCATTAAAATACAGAATGTTATTTTAGTATTCTCAGCATAAAAGTAGCATCATGATTCATTCATAATCACCTTACAAAAATGATACATTATTTACATGCATATTGCTTAAATAGATACTATTATATCCATAAAGATTTACTAAATGGGCAGTAAGCATTCAAAACATCTTGTTCCTGAATTAACAAAGGCATGCATTAACAATGATGTGTCTTGTACCTGAAACCATATTTAGCAGCTAATTTAACTGACAGGCAAGGAGAAAGTGTTCTGCCATGCAGCTCTTTTTTTCTTTTGACTTTCAGCTATCATGCTGTTGCAAAGACCTAGTGCATAATACTGTGCTAAGCGCTTTTTTTTAAACCGTACATTCTATTTAACCAAAAGAAATGATTTTTATTCTGCAAAAGAATACCAATATTTAGAAAAGAAAAATATTTTACAAACTGGCCCTTGAGAGAAAAATCTAGTCAGGATGTGTGAAAGAACAACAAAGGCAAAACAAGAAATTCAGATTAAAAACTAGAAATTACTATTGAAAACCTGGTGAATGTTGCTCAAGGTGAGAGGCAGCCCTGAATCCAAGCGAGGGAGGTGGGTGGATTGGTGGCTCAGCCGTATGATCGGGACCTCTGACTGTGGAGCAAAAGCAGTGCTAATGGAAAAGGACTGGGGCTGGAGGAGGAAGAACGAGGAATCTCATGTCCCTTCAATGCTCTTGGTAAATCTTCAGTTGCATTTTTTTTTTCTAAGTAGCGAGAACATGAAGAAACACTAGAGAACCAGGGCTAGTCCTTCATCTGGTGTAAATCAATATAATAAATCGGCTTGGTCCTCTAAAGTAATGGAAACAGGATAACTTAAACAAGGTCAGTGTTTTAACATGAATTAACTGTTTCACTTAACCACTTGCTTTGATTTGGGGGATTTAGTGTTAAAAAAGCATGTGTGAATCCAACCTTGGAGAAGTACCCATAGAGCTAAATGCAGGGCTAGATACTCAGCGAGAGAATGGTAACTGTACATTGTTTCAGAATAATGACATGGAGGCCAGGATTTTTTTTTTTTCCCCCCCTGATGTAAGCCTGTTAAATTACATTACACTGTGTTCTAATCTTCAGACCATGGTGCGTGTTCTGCAAGTTCTGCTCAGGCTGTCGATCTGCTACGGAGGTGTTCATTTTGAAGTTGTTGTGGTGCAAGGGTGAGCTGGCGCACTGAGTTAATGCAATAGCATTTTTCCTCAGGAAACCAGGGTTCTCCTTCAAACTTCACATTGCTTTGGCAATGCCAGGCTAGCGTAGGTGCTTGCTCCCACCCCTCCCAGCAGATCACAGTGCAGTGTTATAGAGCTGACACTGGCAGTTAGCACGTGTGCAGAAGAGCTACGGGACTGCGGATGGACAGGTGCTCACAGGTGTCGTCGTCAGGGACCAGACTTGAGACATTTCAGACAGCATGCCCTGTGATTCCTCAGCATGCTGAAAATTCGCTTGGCTTCTCTACACCTGTCAAAACAATAACTATTACGTCCTCCACCCCAAAACATGTAGATGAATAGAGGCTGGGGGTGGGGAGGGTTTGCTGATTATTGACGGTAATGAAGGAGAGTGGGTGGTGATTGCACATTGCAGAAACCTAGAAGAAAGGCAGTATGATAAAATTTCACCCTGGGAATCTATTGCTATGGCAACAAAGAACAGATTTTTTTTTTTTTGAAAAATAGGGTTCAATACAAGAGTATCACAAAAGCAGAAATAAGATTTTCAACAAACCTTTTCTCCTCTTTGCTTGTATTTTATTCATTTGTATTATTACTGAAATGTTTGTAAGCATGAAAAATAAGTGTTTGTGGCCCACAGACATTTCCCCTAAATGAAATAAAGTATTGTTGTGTTAGCTTTATTGACTTGGTGTGAAGTCACAGCAAAAATCCTTGTGGTGTTCTTGATGTTCAATCTACGGACCACTTACAGTGTACATTCCATTTACAGCCATTAAACTGTTCCTCCAGATTTAACGAGGTGTAACTGAGGTCAGGATTCAGCTCACACCATTTTCTATTCCATACAGATAAAGAATTAATGAAAACAATTACTTTTACTTAAAGCCACTGAAGTAGGTTTTGATGGCCATTACAAGACACTCTGCCAGCAGTGTTTTGCTTCAGGAACTGCACTGGCTTGGGCCGGTGAATAGGTGCTCGGGGAGGCAATCTTCTACATTTTCTGTGTGAGAAAGGTTTAGGCTCTGCAGTAACATTAAATGAAGGAGCAGTGCTAATCACCCCTCTACAGGAAGAAGTAAGGCCTTTTGTTAGAAGGCCAAAAAAGAAATCCAGGAGCCAGATGAATACTGCGTGGCTCTGTGCCAGTGTCGCCTGCCAAACCCCGGGGATTACCAGTTTGAGTCTGCTGGAGATAAGCTGCTGGTACAAGGAATAGTGACCAGTTCTGAGTTTCTTTCCCTCTTCAGGGTTTAGACGAGAATTATGGGTTACTAGCTAGATGATCCAAGGATTAGCCTGTACCCGAGATCTTCTCCTCTGCTTCCCCTCAAGACATCTTCATTTCATTCTTTTAGGCTTCATCCCACCCCGTTTTCCTAACGCTTGGGCTCTGGTAATCACACTTGCTGTTTCTCTGCTCAAACATGATGTTCATTTCAATTACATACTCATGTTTACACCATTTTAGCTCTACAGCAGGCATAATTACGTTTTTTCATTATATTGATCATGTATTTTATAATATCTGCAGGCTTTTCATATGATATTAAAATGAATTTTTTCACACCTTGTTTCTGACATAGAACTTGCCAAAGAGATCTCTGCTGCTGTGAGATACCCTGAGCTCTGTGCACAAAAACCTCTGGGAACATCAATAACATCAATAGTCAAATTACAAATTTAGTGAAGAAAGGCAGCACGCCTACAGCAAGAGGCATTGAATCGAACAAAGCAATTTCTCTCTGTATGACTAGTTTGCACAAAACACAAACAAATCAAACTCAAAATTAAAACAAGAAACAGAGAAGAAACAAAAGAGAGGGACTCATTTTGACAGAAGACAAGGCTAAACACAGAGATGGGATCCTAAGGGCTTTTCCCTCTGACGTGCAGATAGGACGAGACAAGGATGCTGTTCTGTTTAAAAGTCAGTTTAGGAGCACCTACCAGGCTGGTAGGTGCTGAAATACTGATGTCCCATACTTTCACTATATTCAGCATATATGTATAGGAAATTAGATTGCCAGGCATTGCTCAACTTTGGACCATTTTGGGAAGCTGGCTGGGGACCTCTGTTGCGTATGGGAGTCTGTGGTTGGCATTGACCTTACTCAGACAGCTCTGCAGCACCCACTTTGTCATCTTTGCTGTCAAACAAGGCTGCGAACAAACCTTAGCATGTGTTGGGTGTCCTGAGATGAGAGGATAGGGGAAAGAGGGAAGTCTTCTTAGGGCATATTGAGATGTGTCAGTCTTTGGCTGGCAGAACCATCTGTAAGGAGCAGTGGTGCTGGGAAATCTTCTGGGACCAATTTTTGCTTCTCTCCTCAAGTGTCTCGCCTATAAATTATGAATTTGCAATCAAAGGACTCTGTCCAGCAGACAAAGCTTCCACCACATAATTACTGCTCACAGAAACTGCAACACTTGTACCTGGATGGAGAGTGGCTGAATTATATTTTCATGACACCGAAGAAGTGAAAATTGGTCTCAGAGCTCTTGCTGCATAAAGAACAGGGTCAATCTCATGTACCTTTTTGGCCTGGCCTCTGCTTTTAATGTTTATTTGCTCTTCTTGTTCTCACAACAACACTACCAGTTTTCCTGCTGGCAGGCCCTCTGGCAGGAGCCCCGGCCCCTCTGAAGTGAGCTGGAGCCTTGGCACTGCTGCCAGTGGCAGCTGGGTATCAGCTTCTTCTATCCCTTTGTGTTGCTAATGGAGCTTAAAATGAACACGGCTTTTCTATGTGTTTGGACAGTAACTTCACACTGTTTTTTCAGATTTGGTTTNCTGTGCTATTACTCTACCCTAAGCAATAATTTTATGCAGGCATAAATCCACCCTCTGTGTTCTTCTAAGGCTGATAGTTATTGGAGAGACCTCTCTGAATACTGTGGAGTACTTTTAGTTTGCTGTTAGTTAAGCCTAACTTATAGTCATACTTTTTTGAAACAAGCTGTGTTTAGTATGAACTGATTTTTGTTTCGTATCAAATGCTTGGAATTTATGCAGCAGAGACTTCCCGCCTTGTATATAACAGGAAAGAAAAGTAGCAATTTTACCTCCTGTTAAACAATACAGATTTACTCTGCCTTGTATCTGCGTAGGCTGCAATAAAGGTGCAGGTTTTTTCTATGTAAAAGCCTTATTGAATTGAACAGGGAAGAAATCAGTAAGATTCCATAGAAATTAAGCAGCTAACAGGTTTGAATGGAGAAATTACATCCCTGTTGCAGTACTTTCTGGGTTATTCTAAGCATTCTATAGAAATCTTGCAATTCCCTATTAAACTCCATAGGAATTTCCCATAAATGCTGGTTTTTGAGCTATTGGGACTGCAAGTAGACCCTAAGGGTTAGGAAGCACCATCCATTTCTTCGACTACTAAAAGTTATCATTTAGTCTGCCTTACATAGCTGGCATTTCTCTGGGACCACAAGGCAATCCAAAACCTGAATTCCATTATGGTGTTGCACTTGCCCAGCAGCGCCGCTGTAATGGGAGGGATTTGTTGCAACTTTACCCTGGTAGGAAGGAGAAGAGAAATGGGATCCTCATTCTTATTTTTAACTCCAAATCAGCAATATAATTCACAGTATATGGCGTAGCTACACTACTGCAACGTTGGGTACTGTTTGGGGATCAGCAAATGAACATATTATTAGATTGGTGGGTTTTAATGCATAGTGCGGTGTAAGTGCTGGAATTGTGTTTGCCTGTGGGTTACAGCAGGAAATCCTACTGTACGTTCAGGGATTGCACTCCTGTGAATGACAGCGAGTCTACGTGATTCAGGTATCATAGCAACCGCCATGAATCACAATCTTTGTTTCTCTATGACTTGTTTATAGAAAAAACACTGCTAGCGTGGGGCCTGCTGTTCCACTCTTCACCACAGTGAAGAGAAGGACTGCAGAAGTGGTCCCATCAGCTCCAGCATGAGTCATGAGGGAAGGATTGTCTCCTTTTGTACTGTGTTCTCTGTGGTGGGAGCCACTTTGTGCTAGGTGCCTGTACAGGCATTAGCACCCACTGAGTTTTCTGACAGTTATGCAGTTTTCATAATGAAAAGGTTTAGTTTTGCAATAGCACAGAAAATAAGGAAATATCGCTTAAAACAATCCTTCCCAAATGTGCTCTTCTAAGGAAAAGAAAGAATTTAAGGAGTTATTGTACTTGCACAGAGTAACGCTGTATGGCTGGCCTTCCTCTTTGTGCTTGCCAGGTCACGGTGCCCCCATCGCTGAGAAGAAGGTAGCACAGGAGAAAGTAAATCCCTTGATTTCCTGACAGTAAGCGATGTGCTTTGCTTATGCTCACTGCCATCTTCTCAGGTTGGAGAAGGGAACCTCAGGTCTACACACTTCTCACTGGGCTCCACTTCCTCCCTCCCTACCATTTGCAGTAGGGTTAGGGAACAGAGACTTGGCTCCAAACCAGGCTCAGTAAGCAAGCAAAGGGGTGAGATCGATGTAGTGAGGCTTTTTTACCCTCTGCTTTGGCAGGTAAACACAAAGAAGGTGGTGCTGGAATTTGTTCTTATGTAAGAACACAGAAAGACAATGCTGTGTAGAAGAATAACTGCAGTGTGAGCCCTTGGACTTATAACTTTTGGTCAAGCTATTGTTTCCATTTGGGCCTGAAACTTCTGTGGAAGACAAAATGCTTTCATTAACAGTTTCCCTATGAAAAGATAATCTACCACAGTGTCAAGTATTGCACAGAGAGGAGAACAAGGAGTGAAAGAGTGAATCATCACTATGACCAAGCAGAACAAGACTGGCTAGCCATAAATTTCTACTTATTTCATTTTCTCTGCTGTCATTGGTATTAGTTCATGCATTTGTTCAAAATGGAAAATAACCAGTTCTTAAAGCCACTGCAGTGAGATGGTATTGGCCTGAAAAGGAAGAACATCCATTAAACTCTTGAAGTTCTGTATAGGGCAATAACAACATACTGACTTTTGTAAAATAAAACAGAGGGGTTGAATGACTGTCTTGAGTATTACATCAAATATCTTATAAAATTTCATAAGCCAGTAGAGCCTTTTTAAACTTAAGTTACTGATTCTGATATATATGGCAACATAGATACTACTGCAAAGACAAAGCTAGTGCTAGCTTAAAAGCTCATAACCTTACCAGGCAAAAAGTGCTGCAGATATCAAAAAGCCTCAGAGATACTTGTACCTCCTCCTCTGGATGAAGAGTATTTTGCGGTTGCTGGGAACTTGAACATGTGTAATCTTGATTCAAAATGCAGCCTTTTGACAATAAGCTAAATTTGATACTGCAGACAGTAGAGCTAAATCACAGGAGTTCAGAAATGAACTGTAAAGATGAAGATCAGACATAAAATGTCATTCTAGGTGAAAAAAAAAATTTCAGATCACAACTACAGAACCTGAAAAGAAATGTAAATGTTCTTGTCAGTGCTACAAGAAAGATTCCCCTATGCGTTCTTGTGCAGAGGTAGGTGGTGGCTCCATGTATGTACGCATTAACCTCAGTTCCACGGTTTCAGGCCAGTTGGCCTATGGGAATTTAAACATTAGTCCTGGCATTAACCAGCATGCAAGCCACCTCCACACTTAACACTTTCATTTGTGGTGTTAACAGAGAGGCCAAAGATGTGAGTAATGTGGTGATTGTGCCTGAACTGAGTGTTTTGCTTCCAGGGAAATACTAACATACTTCACTGCTGAGCACTCTGGTATGGTCACAGCTCTGGCTTTTTAGCAGTTCTTTCCCCTTCACCCCAGTGTGAAACTGGTAAAAGAAAGATTTTGCTCACACAATTTTATCTACATGGGGGTGTCTGTTATATCTGCTGCATCAGTTATATTTATTTAATATTGTAGATAGCCGTGGCAGGTAAGTAGCAGTTCCTTACAGTCTGAACTACCTTTCTTGTTTCTCCACAAGGTAGGGGCATCCTGAGGAACTGGTAGAGGTGGCAGAAGTCTTCCACAGAGGAACATGTGCCCTTCCTGACTCCACTGGGATTTCTTCACTCTGGAATTACAGGTGCAGTATCTAGTGGAGCCTAAAGCTGTGTAACTCTCTTTAATTTTAAACTTTGTTCTTTTATTTCTATAGTATATTTATTCTTATCTTCCTTTCACCCCATTTGGCTGATGCCCCTCATATCTCTTCATCTTGCTTGGTTTCCCATACCCTCCTATTTTTGGTTGCTAGAGGCTCTTCCTGTGTCGGACACTTCTCAGCACCTGGGCTCTGTCCAGGCAGCTGAGGCTCAGTGAGCTGCCTGATCCCACAGACCAGGCACAGAGCTGCAGCCCAGTACAGCCCTGTGCTTCCTTCCTCTGGCCTTAGAGCACCAGTTATGAATTGCCCTCGGTCTATCATATCTGGGATCAAGGAACTCGGAGCCTTGGCCTGTGATCCTCTTTTCAGTGATCCTAGCAATTAGAAAGAACACTGAGGGCATCTGTCTGGATTTTCTGTGAAAATCCTAATACAAAGCATGTTGTGCCCTTTCCTATTTTAATTCTGCTGTTCCAGTCATTGTTTCCAGAAGATAATGATGAATTCCTGATCTCTGATTTCCTCTGTTAACAGGGCTCATTGGAGTGACCTTGCAGTGCTTGGCAGTACCAGATACCTGCCTGTTTTTTTCCCCTGATGTTTAACAGTCACTCTGAAGGTATAATCTGTTTACAGCTCTCAAAAACCTGTTTGCCTCATATGAAGCTGGTGTCCTTGACCACAAATTGAGGGCACACTATAGCAGCTGGCTCTTTATGAATCTAAAGGGAAACACAGGAGCAACACCACTGACATAAATGGAAACCAGACAAGAAGGTGCTTATAATGGTGATGTTCAACAAGCTGGGACCATGGCAAAAATATTGCCTCATGAACAAAGTAGACGGTATCCAGGAAGCTGGTAACAAATGAGGCAGATTTCCATAATGGTTATATATGCTTTGACAGCAAAAGATTTTTGGGGGAATCTCTTGCTTCAGAGGTAGTTGTAAAGGACACAAAGAGCAGTCTCAGTTCAGCATTTGCAGATTAATCACAACATGGAGCCTCATGTTTTCATGTGACCATGTAAGAACGAAGTTGGCATCTCCACCATAAGAAAAGAAAAGATCAATGGCTAACACAATGTTCTTGACATAAGAGATTACTTCTGGTGTGTCCACAACACGGTCCCAGTTACCAGACCATAAAAGAGGGAGCGCCTTCCCATATAAATTCTGGATAAAAGAACATGATAACAGAAGTAGTACCCCTGGTTGCCAGGGTTCAACTCTGGACTCCTTTATACATCATGCTCCTCAGCAGAGCCTCCTACATATGTCTTAAAAGGCCCCAGTGGACCTTCTGTAAGGAAAACAGCACAGTAATGTCCATCTACAGTTCCTTCTAATTCAGACATTTGCCCTTCTTGATTGTTGTGAGTGGTTGCTAGTGGAGAGTGTAGCTAATGGCTGCAGTAACAGAAATAATTAATCTTGTTTCAACACTTATGAAAAGAGCTGACAAGCCTTGCCTCACCAAAACAGGTATCTGCTTTTGTTCATTAGGTAGGGTGGGGAAGTGGAAAGGATGGAGCTGGAAAGGTCTCTTCCAGGATGAGACTATGGTTGTTGCCTGTTTCCAGACCTGGAAGTCCATGAGAGCCTTTTAGCCTGTAGGAGAAGGTTTGCTGGTAACAAACCCTTGACACCTGTTCACAGGGCTGTTGGAACAGAGCACTCCTCGTTGTAGTTAGGCTTGATAAGTAAAGTCTTTTCATCACCACTGCAGGTAGCTCAGTTATACAGCTTAGATCCTTTAGTCCAACACACAACTCATGCTTCCTTCTCCCTTCAGATAGACTACACTTTTTACATTGTATTTTCTTCTACTTTCTGAACAGTTTGGACTGGGAGATGCAGTTCACTTCCAAATGAGGCAGAATATGTTAGGCTCTATACTTCTTCTCTCCCAGCAGGAGAGAACATGGCTCACTGAGGAAGCTGCATTTCAGGGCTACTAAAGTTGCCTTTGATTAGTACCTTTGCCTTTTAACAGTGAGTCACCCTGTTCTTTCCTCCTGTGAAAGCTAATCTTAGCTGTTGTTTTGGGACAAATACTTTACAACTGCAGAGTTATTCACTAGCAGTGAACTCAGTGCCTTTCTATTTACAGCAAACTTCCCACGCTCTGTTGTCTTGTGATAGATCTGAACTTCACAGAATCACAGGGGATGGCACTGTACCCTTCTGTGCTGAAAAGAGCTTGAGAAAAAAACTATGTGATACAAGAAGCAGAGAAGTGGGAAAGGGCAATGGAACGGTCTTCCATGGAGATGCTTTGAGACATAAGTATCTGCTTCTGAGGAGGTGGAAAGGAAGCCGAAGCCCTAAGAAACTGTGGGCCATTCATTAGCCTCTTGCTGTCCAAGCACAAGAAGTCCTATCTCCCAGGTTGGCAGAAGACCTCTTAATACACAGCATAACACCATCCTGCTGGAGAAGGGGAATCCATGTAAGAAAGGTAATCACTTGAAAGAAATGCTGTCGTCGTCAATAATTAAGTTGTGTGACTGTGTAAACACAGATAACTCTGTATGCCACAAAGGTTTTGCTTCCTGCCGGGGAAATTATCAGTGACCGAGGAGTGCCTACACCACTGCTACAGGGAAGCAGTAAGACCTATTTAAATGTGTGCAATGGAAAATAAGACAGAGAACCAGAACACAATTGGCTGCCCAGGCTGTAGTGACAGTGGGATCTATCAACTTCATTTAGAGGTTTGTTCAAACCCCTGTATATGTCTGAGTATTGCTAGATGCTACTTTGTTCTATGTCTGAGTTATTTATGTATTTTTCCAGGTTAAATGCAGCAAGGTGGCAATACAGTCTGAAGACCTAATAACAGGGGAAGGAGAGATTCCCAGTGAAAGTGTTTGTGCATGGCATTGGCCTCCAGGCTAACAAAGGTTTGTTGGTGCTGGTTTGGGGCACATGGCTCCCATCCTGCCCATGGCACCATCACGAGCAGTAGTCAGTTTGTCTTCCAAGAAACTATACTCCAGTCGTGCCTTGATGAGATTGTGCAATATGAAGAGGGGGTCATCCTGCTCCCGTCTGTTGCTTCTGAGCCAATCCCAGTGTTACACCATCAAATTCCTTTACTCGGTTCAGGGTTATATAATATATATAACAGCCTTTCAAAGAAAATATTTAGCATATTCTGTCTTCACCATTAGCTATTGACAGAAGATGGAATCCTGCAGTTGCTTTGCATTTTTATAGAAAGGAGAGACAAGTGGTAGCTATGGGGAAAGGCACAGCATGGTTTTCAAACTTGTTCATGCTACGTTACTAAAAGATTTTACTTTCTGAACCTAAGGTTCTCTTTTACTCTCATTCACTGTTGTACACCATCCCCGTGGCAACACCTGTGATTACTTACAAGGAAACATAATGTTACAAAAGAGTGAAACATATTTCTAGCAGCCTTTAATTCACCTTGGTGGGTAAGAAATGAGGAGAAGAACCATTCGCATGAGCTCAGCCTGTTCTCCACTGGAGTGTAAGATTCTGAGAGGGAAAGTTTTGGTGGTGGGCAGATGGCTAAAAATTGCTCATTGTGGCATTTTTTCTTACCTCTAAACTTCCCACCAAATACCATTCACTCCTTACCAAATACCATTTACTCCTCATCAGAAATATTCTGCTCTTGTATGTTCCAGATTCCCATTCCAATGTATTTCAGGTGCATAACTGAAATCAGCTGGGAGATGGCAACCTGAAAACGTTTGAGTATTGGGCCTAATAGTTACATGTATATTCTTAAGTTTAGATCTTTCCAGAACATGAAACCAGGAGTCAAATAAATTGTAGAATGCAGAATCTAGCAGATTTTTTCCCTTATCTTTTTAAAATGCCACAGTCACTTATGAAGCAGTGCACATCCAGTTTGATACATACATAGCTTCTGGATGGCCAGACATGACTCCTAATCCTATAGTTTGCCCAGGACATAAGGAATCAAGGCAAAGCACTGATGGTCTCAGGCAAATTGCTAACAAGTTTGGTTTAGTGTCCAGATGCAGAAAGGTCACAGGACTTCATATGTGCAGTAGTTAAATGCTACCAGGCAGAATTCGAAAGGCAATTCTCCATAATTTCTGTAATCCAAAACAGTTTGCAGTGTTTGCTGCCAGCACAGATTGTTCAGGTTCGGATGTTGACTGAAGGATTGAAAAATACAACCTATGTGAAATTGGTTATTCACGGGTGAAAAGGACTAAACATTTACTATGGAAGGCACAGAACAATTACTTTCTACATCCCTCCCACTGTACCTCCACCCTCCCTGCCCACTTACTTTCCCTTCCCCAGGGCATTTCACTACAGTTGCATCCCACCCTTTACAAACCGCCCTTCTTTTCTGGCATTTGGTCCCTTTAATATAAGTTGCAAGTCATGCTGGTTTGCAACAGAACTGTGATGTACGCAAAAGAGGAAAAACAGGATCAGAACCCATGTTCATGTCTGCATGTAGCCTAGGGAAAGATTTGAACTCAGGTTTGCAGGAGGAAAAGGCATCATTTTTTTTGTTATTACAATTCACAGTACGTTTCAAAAATTGTCATGGCCTAAAGCCCACAGCTTAAAACCTGGTGTTGAATTTGTGCTTCCTTTGATAAGAACAAAAACCCCACTGTGGTTGTACGGATCTGAGTGCAGGTCTTTTACGTAGGCAGGCAGAAATAAACTGCTCACTTACTGTTTTCTAAGATCTTCTGACATATTGAGGCATGCCTTTTATGAAAAACTGTTCCCTGTTTCTAAAAGAACTCTGCACGAGTTCTTGTTTGGCAGCTCAGGGCACAAAAGAAGGTTGAACAAGACTTGCTCTTTGAAAATTATTATACATTTGATCATCTAGGGTTAACCTTGGCCAGCAAAGCTGCACTGCTAGGTCAGTGAAAAGCTTGCCCTGTGCGTTTCCTTGACGCTTGCAAACAGGCACTCCTGAGCCTCCCTGGAGAGAAGGGATGGGAGTAACTGCCTCAAACAGCAAGGCCGCTGCCCTGCACGTCCAGTTGGTTGGGTCATAGGAGGCATTTGTTACCCAAAAGTGCCCAAGAAGTGAAGCACAGCAGTGTAACTAGCAGTCCCCTTCCTCAAAGGTCCTGCCAATGAAAAGAGAGAAAATCTTCTTTCATGAGTCCAAATCTGGCAGTTGGTTTAAGGCTGACTATCTGAGCAGGTCTCAGAAAATGTTAGCTTTCTTAGCAAATGATCTCTGCAGTGCAAGGTAACTATGGATCCCACTGTAGACTTAACAGGCAGAAAAAGGGTAGCTGGATGTCGGAGTACAAGGGTAAACTGTCCATGACAAGTCCCAGATGTTGTTGAGTGAGGATTTATCTTGGAGATTCAGAGCTGCTATTTTCTTCTCTGGCTTGCTGTGCAGGATTATGAAAGAGTACACATTAATGATGTTTGGCTGTTCTCAAAGTACAAGAAATGCACCAAAAATAAATGTGAGTCCAAAACATTTCCTACAGTACCATTAATGCAAAGGTTAGAAAACAGTGGATGGACTATTATGCAGTGGCAACTTTTGTGTGATTATTTCATGCTATAATCTCATGCTGAATATTTATTTCCAAAATCTAAAGCAAGGGTTGGCGAATATGACAGAAATAGTTCACGATGAAACAGGATTCAATTCAGGTATGATTTCAGTCATACGCTTACATATGGAAAATAAATGGATACAATAGTCTGCCTACTGTCAGGATAGAATGACTATTTAGTAGATTAACGTAATAATCTAGACAGTTATTATCGGTTATTATGTGCTTACCTGGGATCTTCCTAAAGATACTAAGTGTTATTTACAAGTAACTTCGTTTTCAAATACTGTATTTCTCTGAGTTTCATTACATAAATACTTAATTTGAAGAAAAAGGTACCTGAAATAAGAAAGTTTTTACACTTTTTCCCCAGTGGAAGTCAGAGCAAATGAATAGAAAGGAAACATAAGGACAAAGGCAGGTTGATCTCTGCTAAGTGGTGGATTATTGCCCTATAATTGCTACATTTGGTAAATAGAACATTTCATTAATAAGCCTAATGTAAACCTGGAAAACTCTTATGTAAGTACAGATTTATTTTATACAGTTTGAATTCAGAAAATCCTTTTCGTAGTAAGATTCTGAGATTTTGCCTAAATCAGAGCTCACTGGAGATGGAGGATTTGCTTTTACACCAATGGTGCTCTGGCCTCCATGCATTAAAAAGTGAGAAGGATGCAAAAGACTAGGCATCTGCAATACTCCTCATCTCATGTTTTAAAGTAGTCCTTCAACCAAGGAAGAGCTATTTCTATCTAGACATATTGTATGTTCTACTCACTCTGCCTCCTTCTGTCTGCTCCCAATAAGCAGTTCTTGCTGCATCCTTCCATTACAATGAATAGAGACAATGAGCCCTCTGGTCCTTTGGTCCCTACCTGTCTTGCAGACACTCTGATTGTTAAAGGGAAGAAAATAATGTGGAGCATCAACCCTCCACACATTCTCTTTTGGGGTCCAAAGAGTCTGTGCAACCATCAGCCTTAAGGCTTCTCTTTGAAAGCATAGTTACTAGAAAGACACCAGGTAGCTTTTTACTTTTCTTCACTTTCAGGCCCCTCTCCTGCAGATGGAGGTTATCAGATCCCCTGCCATTCAGTTTGGCTGTTATTATAAGGTACCAGCTGTGCAATTCTGTCTCTGTATATAACCCTGCCATTAAAGATGGTAGGATTATCAGTTTCTATCAGAGAAAATGCTTTGAATTCCATTAGCGTTCATTCACATGCATTCCTTCAACTCTCTTCACAAGTCCTTGCTTTGGACCGTGAATATTTAATTAGTTGTGTCAAACTTGCTTCTAAAACTAAAAGAGACTGAGGCTGAGTTAATTTACATTTAAACAATTGATGTTCTCTTCTGAGTTACTGATTAATCCTTTTTTTTCAGAAGGATATTTGAGTAAGAATGAGTTACACAGCCAAATGCTGCTTCTGTTTCCTGTGTTGCGTGTTCTACATTGATACTCAATACTCCTATCAAATTCAGTAAATGCTTTAATTCTGGCATTCTAATTGTCACACTAGAAACAGAATAGTACTGTATCTGAGCTAGTATTTAGGCATACTTATTTAGTTCTATTTTTTGAGAAGATTAGTGGCACGTAAAGCTCTACAGGGAAGCACAAGTTACAGTTTTTAAAAAAATTGTTAGTAGGAGCATTTTACATAGGTTCAGATATTGTCCACTGAGATTTTTCAGCACAGTTTGATAGCAAAAAGTTAAATATTTGAGATATTTTTTTTTTTCTGTTAAGGTAAGATAACTTTGCATGAAAAGTGAAGCTGGTAGAATCTTTTAACACTAAAACATGGGTATTTTTTGATCTGTAAGTACATATAGCGCAGCTGCTGTCACCAAAAATAATCATCTCCCTCAATTAAAACAATGGTGAATTTCCTACATAGTTGTTTTTTTAAAAATGTAATAGTGTATTAGGGCTCACTTAGATCTGTTTGTACTTCCTTATTATCACAGATCTTCAGTTTTAAAATAGGCAAGACATTTTAGTTTCTTCCTCCTGGAAACAGTATCTTGTATCATAATCAAAGGGATCAGCTTATTTTAAGATATGCAATTAATGCAGACAGAGAAATTTTTCTTACCCTCACAGAAGTTCAAGAGCCAAGTTTGTTCTCTGTGCAAGCTCAAGAAAACAACTATGCCAGCAGCTGTGCAGACACTGCTGGTCCAGCAACGTACGCTGACAAACATAGTGTGTTATTGTATAGGACGGG
>WAAD01039671.1:76361-96964 GCA_013389945.1 Fregata magnificens
ACGGGACCAGCGCTCCTGCCATTGCCGTCCTTCTTCTCCAACAATTCTTGCTGTATTCATCACTGTCCCATGTCCTGCTTCCTCAGCTACCGCCTGCAGAGTTATCAGAGGACTCTGAGTAATGTATTCTTTTACTCATTTTCCTTGTCTCTAAGAGAGGAGATGGTGACTGTTGTAACCACCATATTGGGAACAGTATTTGTGGCAATAAATATATAGAGAAACACTTCCTTTCTGGATCTCATTTTATAATGGAGTATCTGTTTTGTCACCCAAGATGCTAGGGAAATTTCTTTTGCCTCCAGGATGCTGCTTGCTTATACTGAGCAAAAAAAGACTGGAAAATTGTAAGTGAGCATGTTGTGATTTAAAAAAAAAAAAAAAAAAAAAGTTGCCTTGCAATGAACCTTTCATGGTAATACCATAAGAAAAAAGGATCCCCTGTTTCCTGCCATGCTTTGGAAATAGCCAAGAAAGAGACCCTGCAGTTTCTTCTCATCTATTTCTAGACATGCAACAGCATTAGGGATATGACTGGGTAAACTCCATCCGCCTACCCACCTGAAATCTCCTCATAAACTTCTCAGCCTTCCACTTGTATCCAAAGAAGCATTTACATGTGGCTTGCTAATGAATATTTTCATTGAAGTATACTATTAAATAAAAGGTGCTGTGCTACAAATTAATTCTCTTATGTGGTGCCCACTCTGCATAGTATCCAGGAAGCAGTCCGACATGAATCGAAGTTTGGGAACCCTGACTCTAAAAACTGGTCTGATTTCCATTGCTGTAACTTGTGTACCAGCTTGCATTCTGGAAGGCATCTGCCTGTAGCAAGGTGGTATTTTCAAGTCAGGCCTTGGTAAGATGTGGGAAGAGAAGTGTAGTCACTTTATTAATATTGCCAGAGACTGCTGACTCCAGAAAAAAACACAGTAGGTAAGAATAATCTTCTCTTAAAAACTCAAAGGGGCTGAATAACTCTGCAACACCTCAGATCTTCCAGCCTTTTCTCTGGAAGGCCAGAAAGCCAAAATTACAAATAGACAAACCTAGAACTCAGCCCAGCAAAAATGTCTGTGCACGTATTAGGCAGCGGGGAAGCACCACAGAGGAGCCACCACCTGCTCCCACCTCCCGGAACTGCTGGAAGGGCAGTGCGGAGAGATTTGAGCAGGCTGCCTACAAACCAGGCTGGATGTCTAGCTTCCCATGTGTGACACTGGAAACACTGGCATGCAAGCCAGCTTTTGCGATGCGCTTCTCAAGACTGTTAAAAGTGCTTGGCTGGGTGGATGTCCCTGTGTGGGTCTCTGCTAGCACAGGGAACCCTCACCAGGCTCTGTCCCCATTCACCCAGCTCACAAAGCAGGGGTTAAGCTTTACATTAGTAATTAAACCCCAGTCTGTGTCTTTTTATCCTGGAAGACTAGCTGAGGTCTGCTCTTGTTTTTTAATCCTGTCCTTTAGAGGCTGTTGTATGCTGGCATGGGTTACTGCAAACTGCTGTAGGAACCATTTCGCTCTACTTCTTAAAGCACAGAAGATGCACACAAAATGACAGAAGGCAAACCACATTGCAAACCATCACGTGGCACTTCTGAGGACAGTGGTTCTTCTGCCCTAATGATATCAACACCAGCAGCAGGCCTTATGGAAATGTGTCATTTTACAAGATGGGAGACACAGAGCAGAAACCAAGGTGGCAGAGGCTTCCGGCTGGCAGCATCCCAAGAGTTGTAGCAGTTCCCTGACCATCCTGACACAGCATGCCTGGAGGTGTGAAAGCCTTGTGAGCGCTTGCCATGAGAGTTGAGCAGAAACCACGGTAACAGTAACTACAGCTGTGCCTTATCACCATTTAACTTTGCATTCCGGCCCAGTTTTAACTTTTCCACCTTTAGGGTGACCACTTGGCTCAGGCACACATTTGCCTGTCTGTTGGCTAGGTATTTTGGCCTGATTGCTTTAAAAAATTATTTACGGAGTTACAAGCTCCTGTATTTTACCTGGATGTTTCTGCGTAATATTCTACAAGAGGTTTTCTTCTACATATAATTGCAACCACAAGCTACCACTCATGTTGTAATTCATTATTTACTAGATAGATGCAAGGACTAAGATGTTCACTGGGTCAGGGGTTTCTCGCTTAAAGACCTACCAGTCTCACACTTCCCCCCAGCATTTTATTCATTGCTAAAAAATACAGGCAAATGGAAAAAACCCAGCATTGTGCGTGCATTACCTTCAAGAGATATTATCACAAAAACTAAATTCTTTGTACACGTCAGTACAAAATGTTATCATGGCAGATCTGTTCTGGAAAAACCCTGCTGCACAGAAAGTAATTCAGAAGAGTAAGGTGGTATAAGTGCAGGAAAGGTCTGATGTTGCAGAGAGATGAAAGCCATACAAATAATTTGCTTTCATCACAAGTGCTTCTGCTTTACATGGTACAAATTGCTTTTTCTGCTGAACATGTAGCTTGAGCATGAAGTCATATGCAGACAGATTAAAGGACACAGCTTTACTTTCTACTTGTACTGTCACTGTTCTATTCTTGCATTTCGTAGACTACTTTCTCATAAAATAGCTGGGATTTTACAGGGCTTCATGCTGCAGTGCTCATCATCTCTCCTCCTGATTTGGGTCATTGGCCACAACAGTGGGAGAAAGGTTAGACAAAACCTCATGGGAGCAAAATCTTTTCAAGGTCTACTTCCCTGCTGACAAGTAAGCCTTGCTGCTAAGCCATGTAACTTGCACAGATATTTGTAAAAAAAAGCAAACACTATCTATCAGCTCTATATGCTGCATCTTCCCAAACTAAGGCTTTGGTCTCAGACCCCATACTCTTACTCACACTCTCCTGCCTTGCTCTAAGCCATGACTCCAATACCATGCATGCTCCTCTTTCTCCATTTCCTGTATTTCCTGTTCCATATTCCATACTTCTGAAGCTGGACCCATCATACATGCTGTCTCTGTTTCTAGGACCTTGCCTTTTTCGATTTACAAGGTTCCCTGTACCACACATGAATACCAGCTAATTTCTTCAAAGCTGCAGATAGATAGAAATATTTGCTGCCTTGCCCAGAGTCATCCTGGTACTTGCAGGGTCACATTTTCTTTCCTGTTCTGTGGATGCTGCCAAATGCAGTAGACCATCAATAGGGCAGCCTGGCTACCCAGGGCAACAGAGGACCGCAACACACTCTGCCCTGCGGCCAAGCAAACAAAGCCTACCAGGAGCTATGCTCACATGACCCCCACTAGAAAGTGACAGGCCAGGGCTGCTATGTAGTTCTTCCTCTCCAGGCATGTGGCGTATCTTGTGACAGAGGACCCAAATATCAGAAGAACTTAGGTTAAAGACAGAAAGCTGGGGGGAAACTAGTAAAAGAGCAATACTTCAAACATTCATGAGCTTTTGTTAGACCAGTCCTAGCAAAGGGGGAAAACAGATCAGCAACAGACCAAAATTAGGGAATGCCTTGTTTTAACTGCATGCATAGTTTCTTGGATCACTGATACGGGGTTGCCATTATCTTCTGTATCAACACTGAGCTTGACCTTGGGTTCTCTTTCTCAGGGTTTTAGTGGACCTATTTAGCATAATCCTTGCAATGGGACTCTGGAGCAGACAACAAAGGCATTGAAAAATACCTTGAACCTCTTTTCTGAAACAAATTTTCATCTGCCTGCTTCACTGTGGAGGATGATGGCTCTTTTAAATATGATGTAACATACCAGGTGCTATGGTATGTTATGGAAATTTATATTGCCAGAAGCTTCTAGTATGTTGGTCAGAATGACATAATAAAAGCTGCTATTTATGCTTTTAAGCCCTTCTTTCATCAGCAGCTTAATCATCTCCTACCTTCAATCAGGGAATTTGTTTTGCAGATGAGGAGTATGTAGGAGAACAGGAATCTTATTCTGAAGGAAAAATATGAAAGAAACCTGCTGGTTTCTGACAGCTTTCTCAGAAATGCAAAGGAAGCATGGAGAACAGTCCTGATGAAGGAAGTCCACTGCTAATGCTGGAAAGCCATTTCTATTATGTCATGGGTGAAGAATTTTTGTTTCCTACAGAGATGTCTTCTGGAGTCCTGTGTTTCAGCAGTTCTCACAGTGTCTTAGTTAATGCCGGAGATCAAATCAGGTCCTGTCCATTCTTGAATCATACAGATATACACCATCTCCCCTCTCAGCACCATATCAACAAAAAAATCTTTCTGTGAGTGTTTAGATTGGCTGAGACGATCTGTTTGGTCAGTAATATAGATGAAAAACAAGAAAGGACAGTCAGATATTAAATAGCTCCTTGAGAAAAAAACACATCAAAGCTAAGCACCTTGGGAAAAATATTGCCAGACCCTCCTCCCAGCACAACGTCAGGAAAAAACCTAACAAAACATGATGGGTGATGCATCACGAGGGTTTCTTTGTTTTGCTAATTCAGAAAAATGTGTTTGAAAAGTCAGTCCAGCGTAGTCATATATTCCTACGCCTTTATAAGTGTTTGATCGTAATTGGTGGATGTAGTTTTTCTGGATTTTAGTAAGCCTTTTGTCCCTCACAGCATCCTTCTGGACACATTGTCCAACTGTGAGATGAGCAGGTACATGGTATGTTACGTGAAGAACTGGCTGAATGGCAGGGCTTAAAGGGTTGTAGCGAATGGGTCTACATCTGGCTGGTGAATGGTCACCAGCGGTGTTCCTCAGGGCTCAATTCTAAGGCCAGTTCTGTTCAATATATTTATCAACAATCTGGATGCAGGGTTAAATGCACCATTAGCAAGCATGCTGATGATACCAAACTGGGAGGTGCTGTTGACTCTCTTGAGGGACAAGAGGCCTTGCAGAGGGATCTAGATAGATTGGTGCATTGGGCAATCATCAGTGGCATGGAATTTAACAAGTCCAAATGCCAATTTCTGCACCTGGGATGGAGTAAGGCCAGGCACAAGTATAAACTGGGAGAGGAGTGGCTGGAGAGCAGCCCTGCAGAAAGGATCTGGGGGTGCTGGCTGACAGCAGGCTCAATGTGAGTCAGCAGCGTGCCCTGGCAGCCAAGAGGGCAACCCACATCCTGGATGCATCAGACACAGCATAACCAGCTGGTCAAAAGGGGTGATTATCCAGCTGTATTTAGCATTGGTATGGCCTCACCTTGAGTATTGTGTGCAGTTCTGGGCCCCACAATTTAAGAAGTCCAGAGGAGGGGAACAAAGCTGGTGAAAGGGCTGGAAGGAATGTCCTGTGAGGAGTGGCTGAGGACTTTGGGCTTGTCTAGTTTGGAGAGAGGGAGGCTGAGAGGTGACCTCGTTGCTCTCTACAGCTTCCTGAGGAGGCGAAATGGAGAGGGAGGTGCTGATCTCTTCTTCCTGGGATCCAGCAACAGCATGCATCGGAATGGTTCAAAGAAGCACCAGGGGAGGTTTAGACTGGACATTAGGAAGCATTTCTTTACCAAGAGGGTGGTCAAACACTGGAACAGGCTTCCTAGGGAGGTGGTTGATGCCCCAAGCCTCTCAGTGTTTAAGAGGCATTTGGACAACGCCCTTAATAACATGTTTTAACTTTTGGTCAGCCCTGAAGTGGTCAGGCAGTTGGACTAGATGATCATTGTAAGTCCTTTCAAACGGAAATATTCTATTCTATTCTATTCTATTCTATTCTGAGTATAAGACTATTTTAACCTTGAAGATCTGGGGACTATTTCTAAGGATCTGCAAAAGGTGAGGGAAACATAGCCATTGTCAGAGGGTTGGAATTTATTACACAGGAACCCATATTCCCATCTGAAAGCTTGTTACGTCCACAAGATTCTGGTTTAATACATCAAAATTGTGCAAGATTGCCTTGAGGTTTTTAACAGGAAAGTAATCCACTTTTGCTCTTTAAAGCTAAATAGCTCCTACCCTGGGGAAATATTTTGAAAAGCTCTTATTGCCAGTTTTATGATATTCAGTCTAACTAGAAAGGTTACAAATTGAAAGATTGGTAGGTGTTGCACCTTCTTAGGCTTAGTTTTTTAGCTTACACTTTAAAAAATATTAAAAAACCAAAAGGATAAAAGAAAGAACTATATATTATCTTCACTATATATACTGCATTCACTCTATATACTACATTCACCTATAGAGTGGGATCTGGGTTACCCCAAATTTGGTACACAGAATAAGGCTGGGGCATGTGTGTCTGGACATTGGCATGAGATCCACAGCACGGTTCTGGCCGCCACCAGCTAGCCCTCTCCAAAGCAGCATCTTGGCATGCCTTGGAATAACCACAGGACATTAAATGTTCTCAAGGGGCCATACAGATGAACATAAACTACTCTGGAGGATAAGAGGGATTAGCTGTAAGGATTTAAGCCAAACCATGCCTGTTGTCCTCAAGGCCAGAGAATGGCCCCTTGCCAATTTTATGTACTACTATAGAGGTAAAGAAGGCTTGGTTTGACAAAGTAAAACCCAGCTCAGCTTCGAAACAGCTACCAAAATGGTAAACTGCTCTCCCAGGGTCGTGCCTCTTTTAATCCTGCTGCCCAGCTCTAAGGAAAAACTTTCTGCCAGTCCTTCAACAGGATCTCTGCAGTAGACTTTAGTCCCAGCCTGTTCCACAGCTGACAAAAGCTATTGGATCTGTCCTGTGTGTCACAAGGTGGTTTGTTTTTAATATTCC
Source organism: Fregata magnificens (assembly GCA_013389945.1). NCBI lineage: Eukaryota > Metazoa > Chordata > Aves > Suliformes > Fregatidae > Fregata > Fregata magnificens. Next base: position 83,057 of record WAAD01039671.1, read on the forward strand.
AGGCTGGTTAGCCAACAGCCTTGGGGAACCTTACTGCAAATTTCCTGAAACATAGTATAAAGGCACTTTTGTTTATCCTGTTCTCTTCACATGACAGAGCACAGGGAAGGTTAAAAGAAGAGCTGTATGTGCTGATGATAAGGGTTACAATTGAAGGTGAATACCATTTTAGACTATTTGTAGCTGGTATTTTCCCCCTTTTAGAAACACCACTAATAATTGCCATTTATTGGAAAGACAGAGCTCTTTTTTCAGTTTGCAAAATATGGGTTAAAATGCTTGTCAGCTCAGAAAGATAACGAAATACACACAAGAATGCTATAGGAATGCTGGGGTTTGTATCTTGGCTTTCATAATCTAGACTTAATGCAAGTCATAGGCAGCCTTGCACACTCATCTGGTGCTTTACATGCAAAATTTCTTAAGTTTCTGATATTTAATGTGTAGAATTCTTGTATGAGCATCGGTAGCCTTGACAAATTGAATATACAACTGCGAATCTGCAAACTGGAGACCAAAGTCCTCAGCTAGGAATTAAAACGTTCTGCTCAGGTTCTACACGTTCACAAATAGCAAATGATACAAGTAATTGCTTGCCTCTGAAGTCTGCTGTATAGGTTAATCAAAGAAAATTCAAAGGATGCAACATTTACAAAGTGCAGTGTGGTATTATATGGGCCACAGTTTGTTTTTGTTTAATGTTATATTGAAGGCTCCTTAAATGGCCAAAAGGCAATAAGAGAATAAAAAAGGACAAATGAAATGTCATGGCAACTTATCTTTGCCATTGGCAATGGTGGCTGATGGTATGCAAATAATTTTTAAGCCACGAGATTACTGGAGGGGCACGTTTCTATTATGTCAGTCTTTTCAATGGGCCTGCATTCCTCAATAAATGCATATTTTTAGATAGCATTGCTGTTTTCTCTGGCTTCATGTTATGGTCTTCCTTTATGTGCTTCATTGTAAGGTATGCTAATTGTGCTGTTACAGTGTGAAAGTGGGTGGCATAAAATTCTTCATCTGAACTGCAGATCAGACCATATAGCTTTTTAACCAATAAATTGTTCCTCCCTCTTCATAGGACTTTGAGGAATCTTTAATGTAAGTGGAACACCAAAGGTCAAAGTCTTGTTTCATTAATTGCAACTTCTTTAAAGTGAAAAGCATGGCAATTCTGGCAAGTAAAATCCAGGTTACTGGATTAGTTAGCGGTCTTCAGCTGTAGCTACACAAACTTGGGAATTCTTGGTTTCAAAATACAGGTTTTGCTGCAGATCTCTAAGACTGCATCCTTCCCCTGGAAATGAGTCGGCCATGCCTTAGTGCAGTTGATTTGTTAGTCAGAGTGACAATGAGACTTCTGCCCAGGCAAGAACATCAAAGTATGTTTTCTAAACTGTCCCCTTTTTTGGTCATTAATATGTATTACTGTGTACAGGATCTCCCATAGTGATTCTGCTCTCAGAGTGATCACTGAGGTGAGTCATATGGTCCATTAATATGATATAATATGATAGGATATGTGATGTGATATATACACATTTGTTCGTATTATCTCTAGGGTTTTTATAATCTTTTTTCTTATTTTGCTGGTTCCTTTCTAATACATAACTTTTGTTTGTATCAAACCAGGAAAATTGATTTCCAAATTTCATGATCATTCTTTAGAAGAACTTCAGTGAAACTAGAAATTCCTTTTACAGTTTGACCTAAATATATAGCACAGATACTTGCATGGCACAGCTGCTTTCCAAGAACACTTGTGTATTTTGCTCCTAATGATCTCTGTAAATGGATTTTTTAACGCATGGATTACTGGAATTTTACACGTTCCAGCACTGGAAGAGAAAAAAACAGTATCCTTGCTTAATGCCTTCTGAAACAACCTTGAGAAATGAACCTTGAGTAAATGTCACAGCATTACTGAAATTGTTTTACTAAGACATGTTTTTGCTGATGATTTATGTTGACAAATGGAATTTCTGTAGCATTTTCCACTTGTACCTGGGCAGACTTGCTTTGAGGGCTGCAGCCTGTGTACTGCAATTGTCTACAGGGCTAGTGTAAGGTAAAGACACAGTTCTTCATGGGCATTTTTGCAAAGAAACATCTTGTGAAGGCATTTTTGAAGAGTACAGGACAATGTCAGAGCTCCACCCCGTAGAAACATAGCTCTGTTTGCTCCTTAAATACTGATTTCCCTTCAAAACATAACTGACTTCTCAGTTAAATGATCTTTTTTATTTGTGGAAATACAAGGTGCTTTTTCTCACTCCCTTAAAAAGCACTGTAGACTGCTACATGCGTCCAGTTCAGTCTTTCTACTGAACTTCTTCCTCTCTGCTACTAAAGCACCCTGCCAGGTACCATATATTTCAGGATAAAAAAGAGTAGGAAGAACAACTAAAAAGTCTTTAAGCAAGAGAAGGAAAGAAAAAGACAGAGACTATGACTCAAGCTAGTATTTTCCATAGAAATTCGGAGGTGCAGAAAGTCAGCTGCCTGTGGTAAACATATGAAAGAACGTCTTATATTTTAAGGTTCGAAGCCAGAGCAGGTTGGGTTTTTTTTTTTTTGTACCAACGAAAAATGTGGATTTCCACTAAAAATATTCCTCCTGCAGGTACACAGATGAGAGTGTCTAGAAACCAGTGTTTTCAGTGCTTAACACAAAAATTGAATTTATTTCAGGGAAATCAGTGCTTAATTTAATATCTAACGCCCCAGTGACAGAAAATATCTCTGAAAACCTTCAATCAGCTCTGCTCAGCACGCAAAACCAAGACTGGTTACACAGTCTCCCAGTGAGAGGGCTTCACACTATGCTGTATACAACAACGCCTCAGAAGATACAGCCTAAACAGTATCTCACAGTATTTTTCTGCCTTAGATTCTCAGGAAACCTACTATTATGCCTATCTTTTTGTCTCATTGAGCAGGTAAGACATGGAAGGAAGAAATTCTTTTAATATCATGAGTTATGTTTAAGAAATTTTAATTTACTTAAAAATAAGGCAGCCATTTCAGAATAACAACGAAACAAACTGGATGCTCAGTGCAAAGTACCATTTTCTCTGAATCCCGAACACACAAATGCATTTAAGAATCATGTTTCATGTGGAACTTTCTGCCTCAGCCTGAGCTCACCCATTCTTCGTCTGTGCTGCTTCATTCCTGCCCTGCAATGTGCTGCTCTGCCACCCACCGGCCTCTTTATTCCTGATAGAGACAGTGTAGCAGAAGAACAAAACGATTTTCCTACATACATCAAAATGGTTATTTGAAACAGGCCCACCTGAAGTACCTTTACAGCAAATGAAGCACCATTTCAACATGGTATCTGTACTTTTCGAAAATGAAGAAGTCTGTCTAAACAAAGCATTGCTCAAGGAGTGGGACAGAGGCCATCCAGCACTCAGCCTACCTGGATCACATCTACCCTGGGTACCACTGGGCTGCTGAACTTCCCACACATTTGGACTCATATTTAAGAGAGATGAGTATCTTGCACTGGCATTAAAAGGGAGCTATGAATGACCTGTGCCTCGGAAAGTTAAGACCATTGTTTAGGTATTTAATTGTAGATTGACCTCATACATATCTGAAGTGAGGCTGCATATGCTAAGGTGAGAGAGGCCTTGGTTTCTACTTACCTGCCTGTATGAGTTATACCAACTGTGTGAAAAGGAATTTCCACAGACTAGAGAGGTCTCTCTTGCCTTTACAATCTCTTGTGTTAATGTCTTATGGCTGTGTTTTGCATGTTGCAGACCATGTTTTCTTGTCCCTACGAGCACTAGCATTAAGTAGCAAAGCCCATTTTTGCACTTCCAACTCTTCACAAGTTATTTTTATGTTTTGAAAATTAAAATGATACTACTGAAGCAGAACTATCATGCACTTAAAATGTTTTGGAAAGCTTCTATAGTTTTATGTAAAAATGTAAAACCTTTTCCCCAGTATTAAAAGCAATTAACAGATTCACAGTTTCTATTTTAACCTGGGAAAGAACATGATCATCATACACTTTGGCTTACTATTAGGCACAAATATGTTACCCCATATTTCCATGCTCACATGAAAACAGCTTTTTATGAAGGACATCCAATATTCTGCTATGATTGACAAGAGCCCTTCCTGTGCCACACATCCAGATAACTCAAGGACATCAGGTGTTCATGCTCCGTTACCACTTAAGCAAGAGTGCTCATTCCTGAATTCATGTTCCAGTCATTACAGGAACAGTAGTGGCGGCGTGCTCCTGCCCGATCCTCCCCGCCCCGGCCCAGCCCTTGTGTAAGGAATAACCACCTGTGGGGGTCCTGATGGCTGCATCTAGCTTATGCTGGACTTTGAAGAGAAATTGCAACACAGTAGCCAAGGGCTGCCTGGAGCAGGGACCCAGACTTCTTGCTGGTATGCAAATATGACTACAAGTCAATCATCTTACTCCTTAAATAGTGGACAGCCCAGGGCCTGTTGACCTCTCCTGCACAGCAGTGGGCTGTACGCCAGGATTTCCCCTTGAGTAGGGACGCCTCTCACGGTTACTCCCTGAGGTTGAGAGATTCCTTTCTGCAACAGATCCTCGGTAAGCGACTAATAGCATGCTATACTTTGAAATCTTAGCTAACTGATATAAAGGATCGATTGCCCATATATAATCCTTTAGACATAAACCGTTGACAAAGTCTGGGAGTAGGACTGGATCCAGCCGCGCCTAGACTGAGTTTAGAAAGCAAGGGGGTCCTTTCTGAACCTCATGACTCAATGGGAGGTTCACCCTGACAGTTTTGTCTGACCCTGTCCTCTATGCAGTAAATAATCAAGTGTACCTTGCCATCAAATCCTGTTAAACCACTGTCTCATTTACCATCGAACTTTGTTAACTCACTGTTTTATATCAATAAAGTATATATTTTTTCTTCTCTCTTATGAGTGAGGTGCACTCTCACTCCATCCACGACAACAGTACTATTAAATAGCACCAGAAGTATTGCTGCTCTTGACTTACTAGATAACCTGTCCTTGAAGAGACTCTTCCAAAGTACACCCCCCCACATATGGCTTACACGTCTGTTCTGCTTTCATTAATGAAGTATGGTAAGTCTTATCATGCAGTCATTCAGCCAACTCGACAGCCTGGTACCTCCCTTTTATTAGAGGGTAGAATAATTACAGTTTCCATAGCCACCAAATTGACCCTCATTTTAAGCGGTTTAAATTCTCCAGGGCTAACAGATAGCTCTGTGTTTCCCTCTTGGAATAATGAAGAGCATGTTCCTTTTAATGATGGTCATATTAGACATTCTCTCATTCATTGTGTTACTTGGAAGCAATTACATTAAATCAGTTTCCATGAGGTTGAGGGAAAAAGATCAAGATGTTGCCACACTGATACTATGAACAGGCTATTCATGAACGTAGAAAGTCAGATTCTCGGCTAACACATATTGGCAGTGATGGGATCCCAGGAGCAGCTTCAACTACCACCAGATGACGGACCTTCATGAATGGAGCATCCTTGCACATTAGTAACTGAGGCACCCACTCAAGTGTCAGGACTTGCAGCTGTGAACTGTCACATCACAGGAGAGGGAAGAGGAGACCTATACACCCTCCTATCATTCATTCAGTGTCACTGATTAGAGCAGACAATGATTCAGAAATAAGATTATCTTAGTCTCTGAAGTATTATTCAGTATGGAGGCTCTGCAGCTAGTGTCTACCAAAGCATGATACATATAATAGGGCACAACTGGTATTGAATATGCCAAAGGCAGATTTCTGCTAACACATCTGAGGTAAAAGTAAGATACTGAAATACTGAAAAGCCCAGGGATTTTACCACAACAAACCAAAACCAGGGAGAAAATATCATATCATGACATTACCAGAAACATATCGGCAGAGATTTGTGAAGTTTATCTTCACTGACATCTGCTCCCAAGCAGCACCCTTATTAGCTCATTTGCATTCAGTAATTATCCTACTGTTCCTTAACTAGACTTAGAAGTTATGCAGATAAAGGTATCGGACTATTTTGTATCAAAGAAGATAGAAAATTTAATCGGGTGCTAATTAAGTCACTTAGGGTTTACTTTGTGGGAATTTTGCCATCAGTGCAGAAGGAAGAGAATCAGACTCACTGGTTTTGGTGCTGATCACCTGTGCTGAACTGCTTGCACCAAAGACCTGCACTCAGGTACAATACATAGTATTCTAGATGATCTCTTTGGATCAAGTGTTCATCAGAATAAAATATTGTATTATGTTTATTATTATATTTTAAATATAGGATAGTATACTATACTAGGTAATAGTTTTGTTTGAGACAATGTTCTAGTTTTATCAACACTAGGAGAAGCCTAGCCTCAACTAGGGTTCCTGATCCCTGTTTTGACCTGCCTGGCCCCTCAGACAGCTCAGGAACTGGTGCTGGCAGCCTGGGCTCGCACTCAATTACTCACAAATATTTGTTCTTCAGGTCTGAAGTAAAAGCATCCTTCTGGCCAGTGTTAACAACGACCTATGTCAGCTCATAATCACAGACGTGGTTACAACATATGTTAAGCATTCATATTTTCAGTTCAGCACAAAGAACAATTACAGGACTTTACACAGTGACAGGGACAGAGCTGAAACAATAGGACCACCATCTAAGGCAACAGGCAGACAGGCTTTCTCATTGCAAACAGGCTCTAGCGGATTATTTGGCAAGCTGTGTATGTGCAGCAAAAAATTGAGGAGAAGAAGCCAGCGGGCAGAAGGAAACAGCTTGGTCCAAGAATAGGGAAAGAGTAAGTGTGCTCCCCAGGGAACAAAATCATGTGGGTGTAGTGAACCACCTACTGATGTTTGTTGCTCCTGTGTTGCAGAGAATCGGGACTTTTGTTTGATCTGGACACTGGATTTATAGCTGTTTCCCTGTCTCCACCTATGACTGATCACACTTGTATAGCTGTTGAGCTCCAAAGTGTCTGTAGTAGAGGAAAGGAACTAAATTTCAGAATTTCTGTGCTCTCCAGACTGAATCCACTCATGCCTTCACTTGTCTATACTTGCACAATCCATTTGTCTTCATAGTTCAGATCATCAGCATCTAGGGGAAGGAGCTGTCAGAAGTATTTTTTTAACAAGCACCATGCCTGCCCATATCACCATGCCAATAATTATAGCTCTGGATTGCTTTCTGTGGATTGTGTGTCTCAGGCAAAAGTGAAAAGAAATAAATTAGAGGTATTATAGTAGCCGAGATCACAGATTTTGAATGAAGCTGTTGGGCGCAGTAATTTAGATTTACAATTGTTAAAAATAGCTGTCAAAGTTATATGTCAATCTGTTAGCACAATGTTTAATTTATCTTTCTCCTCAGCAAGGTTGCCTGGAAACAGGGAAGTAGTCTGAGAAATCCCTTTGTGAAAGTGTGGTATCACTTGAGAAATCAATATGACCACTTTATGACTGCTATTTTTATTCAAAGATTTAGAACCTCTGAGACAAAAAAAACCCCACAACTTGTAGTAATTTCAAATACACCTGGTGCAACTAGCAACTTGGAGGTAGGACTTCGTTCAGCACACAGCGATCTGTCACTTTCACAATTATAGTGTACACTGGTATCTCTCCTGGTGCAAGTAACAATCACATTCAAGGCAGAGTTTCTCTTGCCATATGCAAACTTTGGACTGAGGGCTGACTGGCTTCACAGAGAGAAAGGAAAGCAAATTATTTTTAACCACAGGCCATGAAATTGCAGCACGAAGTGCAGTAAAAGCATGGAACTATTTACACTTACAGTGTCTGTCCCTGGCAGACAAACAGAAGTCTCATGGCCAGAGTAGCTCATTCAAATGATGCTACTGAAGAGACATCCATCTAGGTTCGCTGTCAGCTCATATACCATTCCACATTGTGCGTGGTTGAGAAGGGCAAGGAAGCAAGGACAGACAGCAACACAGAGCTGACTGGGTCAGTTATATTAACTGGTCAAGGGGAGAAATGATCATGTAAGATTTTTCAGAATACAGCTCCATGCTGCGAGTCTCTCATCTGACTGTGTTGAACTCTCTGCTGATGAATAATGGCCTTTAGGGAACACTTATGAAACATGAGCATCAGTCACTGCAAAAAGCTTTTTGAGCCAAACAGCTAGGTTGCAGGATTTCTTCTAATGCAGGGGATTTATCAAAGCTTTTGATTTTTTTCTTTATTGGATTATACAGAGGTTTAAGAACCCAATACACCCTTAATTGTGTGAAAAAACATCATCACACAGGTTATTCCCCTGAAGTTCTTGGGACACACGTATGGGTTTAAATGGACTGCTTGATCAGGCTCCATGATTCTTGGCCAGCTGCATCTTGCTATGGGTTTTACAGACCTAGAGGTCACCCTGCTCCTTGCGTCACCCCTCCCTGCGCCTGCAGTTGTGCTCTTCTGTTTTCCACATTTCTCAGCATCTTGCCTTTGTAGACACCAGGTAAGCACAAAAATTGCTAAACTATGAGTACACTGAATATTAAGCCGTGAATGCAATTAGCAGAGGTGGCTGGAAAAGGTTTCAGTGGAGTCAGTTGCACCGCTCCGCATTCAGGACTTGAGGCAGATGCAGGCAGAGCAAAAAAGAGTAGGAGGAGACAGTGCCTGCTGGAAGGGCAGGGTGAACAGTTTACATTGAATAATTAATATGATGCGCTTCACCATCCTCATTCTTCACAGATTGTCTGTCAGCAGGCTTATGATTTTCCTGTTAATTTTCTGTGGGGAAAAAAAAATCCAGGTTGATTTCTGTCAGCAATGTTGTTTGTTACCAGTGGGGACAGAGTGAGCCTTCAGTATGCAGTGGGTTGCACTCGTTGCTTTTGGCTGTATAAACATGCCTTTTTTCTGTCACCTTACCTGGAGAGTGACATTCTTCAAAGCCTGGCCCTGCTACAATTGAATTTACTCCAGGATCCCCGTTGACTTGAATGATATGAAGCAATATCCTGCAGTCATATGCTCAAATCAAATCAGTGCAGCATGGGTACTCACACTGAAAATAAAAACAAAGCCCCAGAGGAGTTTATACTCCACATGCCTGAATTTTCCTGTGCAAAAGGTTACTTATACATGGAGGACATGACATAAAATATGCAGGTCAATTCCTGTTCTGTGTTAGATCTGAGTATGAGAAGTATAATTCACTTGTAGCCAAAAGTAATTTTCCATTGATATATTTAACAGCAAAATTTGATACAAGGCATGAAAGCCAAGAGCTGATATCAAGCAACCTTTTGAGTTTTGTGGCCTTCAGCTACAGCTAAGATGACTCAAATAATATAACATGCAATTCCAATAACCCTGCAGGGATGTTGTTCAAGAGCAAATGTAAATTATGATGAATTTACGCATCCCTGGAGATTTACTCAAAGAGAATACAGAGATGATTGCCTTTGGGATGAATGAAGGCTGCAGTACTCACTGTGNGATTTCTGTCAGCAATGTTGTTTGTTACCAGTGGGGACAGAGTGAGCCTTCAGTATGCAGTGGGTTGCACTCGTTGCTTTTGGCTGTATAAACATGCCTTTTTTCTGTCACCTTACCTGGAGAGTGACATTCTTCAAAGNAAAGTAATTTTCCATTGATATATTTAACAGCAAAATTTGATACAAGGCATGAAAGCCAAGAGCTGATATCAAGCAACCTTTTGAGTTTTGTGGCCTTCAGCTACAGCTAAGATGACTCAAATAATATAACATGCAATTCCAATAACCCTGCAGGGATGTTGTTCAAGAGCAAATGTAAATTATGATGAATTTACGCATCCCTGGAGATTTACTCAAAGAGAATACAGAGATGATTGCCTTTGGGATGAATGAAGGCTGCAGTACTCACTGTGCTATACCCACATTAGCTTCTGTGAGCAAGACACGAAGAATGATGGCAACAGAGAGTAGAGAATTGTTCTCAGGAGGGTTCCGAAAGAGCCGCTCCACGGGTGAATGCTCGTCAGAGAAGCTGGGGTATCTCCAGGGCAACTTGTTTCTATGACGGTCCTGCCACAAGCATAAAGTATTGATCTGTACAACCCTATAGATGTAAGCCTTGGATTTCAGCAGTCTTTCAGTATAGTCTCTCACTGTATGCTGCTGTAACACTGTTTTCAAGAGCAGTTCATTCATGGAGAAAATTCAGCAGCTCTAATATGGGCGCCAGCACACGCACTCAGACAGATGCAGCCTCTCTGCTACTGATGCAGATGTTTGCATGCTAAGGTGTCCAGGCATACAGGGGAAAGTGTAAGCATAGGCAGGACAAGAAACAGTCATCAGGAAATTATTATCAAGTCAACAAAACACATGGATTAGAATGTGGTTTTTTTCAGGCAAAATAACCTTAATGGTATTTGATTTACAATGTATCAATGCCAGGATCATTCTAGGCTTGTTTCTTAATAACGTGTAATAGAAATGCTAGTACTTCAGGAGGCTGGGGTGGGCGGGAATTATAGTCCCAGTGACCTGAGTTCCACCTCACCCCTAATCAGCTAGTACCTCTTAGGACCACTTATTAATAGTCTGCCTCATTGGTAAAGCCTAGTGTGAAGGTGTGCTGTAGTTTTACTCCCTGACAGCTCCAGTCACCTCACCAGAGGGTTACACTTGGAAACCGAGGAGTGCTCATGTCATCTATTCCCTTAATTTGGGACAGAGACAAGCGAAGTGGCTACAAAGTAAAACTGAGTGTTTTTTCTGCAGTGCCTTGTCTTTGTTGTGGTCCACAAGGTGGTCAACAACAAAAGGGGCCTTTCAGAGGGGCACTCTAACTGTTCAAGCAGAAGGCTTTATTCAGAGGGATCTTTAATTAGCAGCTGTAAAGAAATGGTGGTGTGGAAACTTGCATAAAATACGCTCGGGGTTATGATACTGAAAGCAAGGGAGGAATTTGAACAGTAGGCCAAGATAAAGGAAAAGGGACGTGAGTAGGAAATTACAGATAAGTTTTCAAGATGACTTGTTTGAGCAATTCACTGAAACTGATCTTTGTACAGCCTGCTTAAGCTTTCTAGCCCAGGCATTGTAAGTTGTACACTAACAGGAAATTGTTTTCTGGTCTGCCTTGCATTTGTAGGTATTTTGTTAAGTAGCACAACAGGTGCTTTGCTAATGCTAACTGCTAAACTTTAACACCAATGTTAAGTTCAGAACTCGTAATTTGTTAAGTTTGTAACTCAGATGATGTCTAAGACCTTACTGTGAATTTTCACTGGGCTGATGTTTGCTTGGGCACATGGCTTCTGCATATATGTATGTCATACAGACTACAGTCTAAAACTCCCTGGGAAAAAAAATCTCATACAGAGAAAAGATGGGTTTCACGGACTTGTTAGCCCTCCTTCCTTAGATACTCAAGAACAACTAGCCACTGCATGTAGAGTAATTATAGTTGGCCAGGTTAACGAACAATTGCCTGTGAGGAAGTCCCATTAAAAAATGCATTTATCTCAGGAGTGCAGGAGGGGGTCTTCTCCCTCATTGTGCTTCACAGATCTCCCCAAATCTAACGCAACAGATTGCTGTAATACAACAAATCTGCAGAAACATAAACTGATCAGTTTTGAGCTATGCATTTCATGGAAGGACGAAAATTGACTACATTTGTAGAATTTTCTTCTTGTCTTGATCCTTAGAACAGGAAGGAGTTCAGAGGAAATCTACAAAATAACCTGGAGGGTGATTTACACGGAAAAGTTTAGAAAGCTGCTACCTCCCTGTGTTCTTCCCCTTGCCACCCATTTTATTAAGAAACTGAGAAAACTGGAGGGAACGCCAAAGATGACAGCAGCACTTGTGGGGGATGTGCTGCCCTCCTCAGGCAACTTGCCTTGAAAAGCTCACTGCTGCCTTCAGACCAACCATTAAAGCAGGAGAGGCGCCACTCCAAGAAATAACATTATTTTATTTTACCTTAACTACCAAGACACAACTCGGGACAAAAAACCGGCTATCAAAGCCACCAAGCCAGTAACGGTTCCTCTCCGTCTGCGAGGAGACTCCTGCCACAGGGCGGCAGCCTACCCCGCTCACCTCGGGGGCGTTAAAATGGCGGCGGGCGAGCCACGAGGAGGGAGCTGTCCTGGCATGGGCGCCCACGCCCCCTGCTGACAGGGGCGTAGCCTGCGCTAACAGCAAGGGGGAGCTGAGGGAGCCTTGTGTAGCTGCCTGCACCCGCGCCGCTCCGGGCGGCGCTCACGGGTGGGGGGGCCTGCAACTGTGGTAATGGTCCTGATCCCCTTCTTTTTTACAGGTGGTGGCATGACTGGTTTTGCTTTTCCGTGCTTGAATGTGAATCTTCTCATAAGCAGGTAGAGCCGCTGGTCACGAAGTGCATCACAGGCGAAGATGTGCACTGCCATTGTGCAGTAGTGCATCTCAGAGCCAAGAGAAGTCCACTCAATGCTGATGTAAAAGATGCTGCTTTCAGATTTTCCTGAGAGAAAAAGGTGAGCTTTTTATTTGCACTTGGGAAACTAGTAAATAGGCCAGGGAGCAGAATAATCTGCTTGGCCAATAAAAATGGCAAAAAAATTCCTCTGCTTCATTCCTCCCCCCTAAATAATTATCCCCACAGCCCCTCATTACTCTTAATTGTTCTGGACTAGAAAAATTCCTAGCAACTCTTACCTCAAAGTGCAGAGTAAAGCAAATAGTTGTAGTTCCTTGGACAAAAAATTGGATCAAACGCTAACCTTGATGAGAGCTGTCCATATTCTTCGTCAAAGCAAGGCATTTTGTTTCTTTGATATAATGCCCAAGCTTGCAGATACATCATGTCAGGAGAGATGCTTATGGAGTGTGAGAGCTAGTGTAATGGTTTTGTATCAGAGGAGCTGAGACAAGCTGAAGTAGAAGAGGTGGCCACTCTTCTCCAAACTGAAACCAGAATCAAACATGGTTTTGGGTTTCCTGTTTTTGTTTTGGTTTTTGCCTATTTCCTGCTAACTTAGGGGCAGAAACTATTATGCCATATATGATCTAGTGTTAGAATGGCTTTCCCTTGCTTTCACTTTTGCCTGTTACCTTGGGACCTCAGAAGGTAACAGTGCACCTCAAATGGTATACGACTATATCCTGCACATGATAGGCAGCCAGAATCTTAAGGCACAGAAGAACCCTTATTTTTGACCTGGATTATCAAGGTAATTGAGCCTTATGAATTTGAGTTGTGCATGGTGCAAGTAGTAAGATTTGTCTGCAGAAGCACAGCCTTATAACACCTGTAGCCACCTCCTCTTTTTCGGGCAAAAGACTCCATGGGATTCCGAGGGACTGCAGCATGCCCGCACGCAGCCCTGCACTCATTTCTGATGGACTCACCACTTGAAGCTGTTGTAAATAAGCAAAGGATTAAAACTCGGCAGCTTGTGCCCATACCCACATTCTTCAGAAGAACAAGCTGCCTAGGCCCCAATTAAGGCATGCTGATACCTTGAACAAAAGCCAAAAGATAGAAAGTTCCACTGTGCCTTTTTTCTGATGGACATAATTGTTACCTCAAATATGTGTGTGTGTATATATATATATTCTTCTTGGATGAAATAAAATAGTGCAGGAGATATTAGTAGTTATTAGTAATTAAGAAAAGATCACAGTTAGAAGTAGAAACTAACACCTGAGAATTTTAACAAGGCAGTGAATAATGCTTAGACCAGATAAGAAAGTCTTAGCGATGAATGCCTCATTTATAAGAACCTCCTAAAAGAATACAATTCAGTAAAACTTCAAGGACTAACAGTAGAAACATCCTGCTACAGAGGAGGCTGTGAAGATATGGGAAGGCCACAAATCAGTCAGCAGTGATAAAAGGGAATTTCTTGGCCCAGAAGACGCTGAAGCACAGAAACTAGGGGAAAGGTAATTC
>WAAD01039671.1:107351-217731 GCA_013389945.1 Fregata magnificens
CTCATGACTGCTGTTATTTGCAATCATGATAACTTTATCTGCTATGATAGGTCCCTGATACTCCTTTTTCCCTTGTTCAAATGCACAAACCAGGGGAAGACTCCTAAGGAAGACAAGAGTTGATTTTGCCTGAGCTGGCAGCATTGTCCTGTTGCTTGGCTGTTCACAGAGCATTTCCAAGCATAAGCAGCATGTTCAGGTGCAGGCTTCACACTGTACTTGTGCATTTGGAGTTAACCCAACCTGCCTATTCTGGCATTGTGATACAGAAGCAAGAAAGGACAACCAGGATCATTACACAGAATATCAAATATTGCCAGCCTGTAGGGTCAGCTGAATATCCAACAGTGATCGGATTTCTGAAGGGCTGAACACCTAGTATGTCCTCTTTGTGTAAATGCCTACCAGTGGACTCTCAGCCCTTTTAAAAATCAGGCTATATATTTGTGTCCACAGACATGGTCTTTATGCATCTGTTTTTGAAAATCTGGGCATTACTAATTGTAGTTTGTTTAAAATAAAACCATTTTCTTCCTTAAGATGCTTCGCTTCCTAGAGCTCTGTGGTAACCCTCCTCCTTTTTCTGCTCTCTCCCTGGAATTTATCTGGGATTACAGCCTAGAGAAGGTCTGTAATAGGGCTGCTCATGCCAATGAGCTGATTAATAAAAGGCTGATAGATTCCTTTACAAAGACCTGTTCCCTGTAGTACAGTGACTATCTTCATAGGCATGATGGTATACTGAGAGTCTTTACGGTAGAGGCAACTGCGTTCTTTATCTATCCTTTTCTTCCCCAAAATCTTCAAGACTTCATACTGCTCTCCTTCACCTCTTGTTAGTGAGAGTGATAACTTTCAAGTTCTTCCTGCCCTTGTTGGTGAAATCTTCCCAGGCATTATTGAACTGGTTATCAGGGTAGACAAGGAGATAGGCACTGACATGTTGCCTGCATCTTTGTTTTCGCTCACTCAGTGCATGGAGTTAACCAGTGTCCCCATCACAGTGTTTTCTCTCCAAAACCTTCTCACCAACACAAGATTCTCCACTGGTGAATTTCAGATATTTCAGAGATGACTGAGATTGGAAAAAATATTCATCAATAAAGCCTTATAAAGGAAATCATCACCTTAACTACAGAAGAGCTAGTGCCTGCTTATACCAATTACAAGTTTTTCACTGCCAAAACTCCATGAAGATTTCAAATAAAAGAGAAACAGAGCTTTTTCACAGAGACATCTTCTGTGTTCCAAAAAGCAAGTTAAACAATGAGACCCTTTAAAATGAATTGGTATTCATTGAAATGAATTTCTTCCCCAGGGAGAAAGGCCAATCAGCTAAAGGAATTCTTTTGTCTGTGTGTAGAAATCAAGGTAGTAAAGTCTAATTTGCTTTGCAGGAATGTTGGTGGCATATAACTCTGATGTGCCCTTAACTGTCCCTGTGGGTATTTTTTCTGTTATTTTGCGAGTAAAGTTTTTCAGCTGGCATGCTGTTTTTCTCCTTCCTCCCTTGAAAATAATCTAAGAGATATGGAAACTGTGGAATGAATTATTCTTCAGTTTCGCACAACTGAATTGAATAATTTTTACTATGGTTTTGGTCTTTGTTCTGCCTTCTTTTCTATGAAAACTCAATGTTAAACAGCTGTTTGACTTGCATGAGTGGTGCTTCTACTTTACTTCAAGACACTTAACCTGTGTTTAGTTATTCCTAGGGAAGGCAGGCATTCTTTCATGAAATCTGTAGGAACAGGCCTATACCATTTTTTGATGTAAGACGATTTATACAAGTTGTGGATTTGCTATAGTGGGGAGGGTTTTGTTATTATGATGTCTGGTCCCATGGCTGGTTTTTGGGTTATTCAGCATTCTGTGCTCATTATTTTTTTATGATGGGGCTGGTGCTTTTTTGAGGCATTTCTTCATACAGTGCTTTGGATGTTTTGTCTTGACTGAAATTTCTCATTCCACCCCAGTATTCTGATTTCCTCCTTCACTGATTTTTTGGCTCTGATAGCACTGGGACAAGTTTTTTCCCTCCCTTTTTAGGTTTGTCTGTCTGTCTTCAAAATTCCAGCTCCCATTCAGTATGCTTTAATATTTCTCTGCTTCATTCTCTCTGTGTGCTGCTCTGTGTTTTTGTTGGTTTTATTTACTTGTGAAAACTTTAGAAAATGTTTTAACTGTTAGCCATCTTTTGTCCATTTTGCAGATAGTCTGTAGTGACTCTGAAAGTTATTTTGGGATTAATACATGCCCTGCAAAACCAGGCATTTTAAGCATGCTCATTTCCCTTTAGAGGAAGGACCATCTTTTACTGGCTATTTATATTCTTCAGTTTACTTTATATTTGTGTTCACAAACTCACAATTTTTGTTTGCAGTTCAGTGGTTTGTCTTGCAAGACATGCTAGAAGCATTTAATCTCTTATCACAAAAGCTATGTGTAATTAGTTCATATTTTTTATTGAAAATGTAAGTTCTTTTTTGTGTGTTGCAGTAGGGAGTAAGCTAAATGACAGACAAATGACACACGGTTCATAGGACAAAGTCTTCTTTTGTGTTCCTTCTGGACTGATAATCCATCATGGGTAATATTTAGCTATTTCTCTGCAGAGATATAAGTGGCTCCACTGTCTGAAATGTAGACTTGGGAGTACTGTGTTTCTGATGAAAGAGATTTTGGACCCAATTTGACCTGTTTGGACCATTTAATGGTGATGGGAGTGTGTTAATTGCAAAAATACATACAGTATGTTCTGTGAAGAGTCTTTTCTTTCCACATGACCTGCTCATCTATAAATAAGAAGATTAAATAAATTTCAGGGAAGCGAATCTTTGAGATCTGTAGGATTAGAAGAAGATTGGCCATTGACTTCAAAGAGAACTAAGTGCTTTTGAACGTCTTGCCTTTGACATTATTTTTGCAAATGTTTGCATAGCTGGACAATGGTCAATACGCTACAAATCTCTTGACAGCAGAGATTGGCCCAAATTCTCTGCCTTTGTGAGGGGAGGTTCACAGCTTTCAATTTGTTTTATCAGCAGAGAAGCTAGGTTCTGTTCTCTGAACTAAGGGTATCAAGATTTGGAAAAACTTGTGAAATATATGTCATTTTCCAGAAGATGTTTTAGAAAACTACATGGGAAACCATTATAAACTATTAAGAAAAATGATGATTCAGAGATGTCTGGTTGTTGTGGCTTAACCCAGAGCTATTCGAGACACCACAGCTCCAGTGAGTAGGTTTTGTGCAAACTTTTGTACTGTTTAGTGGCTGATGACTCTGCTTGGCTTGTGTTTTACTTCATTTTTAACCTCTGCACAACACTGGCAAAGGGAACGGTTATTCTGCATTAATCATTCCCTGACAGTGACAAGGCAATCTGGGGATTTGGAAATGACACAGTAAATTCTTGACCCTCACAGCAAAGCTCCCAGGGTCTTTAGAGGGGCCATGGCCATGCAGACGAGTCAAGTCCTATACTGTAGGGCAGCATCTTGATGTGGACTCAATACCTACAGCGCCCAGGATGACTGTATTGTGCTGTGACTGTCAGCATCTGCTCTGTGGTCGCTAACCAAGCCCTGGCTCCAGAAAGTTCTTCCTCCTGCTCTGGCCCTTTTTACCCAGTACAGGTGGTACCTCATTAGACCCTCTCCCTGTTCTCTTTGTCCTACAGAAACTGTTCATGTGACAATGAAATACTGCCTTCTGGAGCACAAGGAAAGCTCCAGATGAGTAGAAAAATCTTCCTCTTCCTGCATGTGAGGCCTAGCACCGAGACCGTGCTCGAGAATGGGGATTAGCACTCAGTCAATTTGCTGCAGGCTGCTCAGTACTTTATTGGTGTTCCTTGGTGTCAGTGAGGGACTCCACTCCTGACACAGCAACCTCATATGTGCAGAGGCCCAGTAGCCTCGTGTTTTTCCAGCAAAGCCACTGGAGAGCCCTGGTGAGGGGAGCTTTGCTGAGCACACAGGCAGCTCCTGGTGTGGCATGGAGGCCAGGAAGCTCTGCCCCAGAAGGTAGAATATTTCATCTGCTTGGCTCTCTCTGTTCCCCGAGGTATTATGCCTGACACTTTCCTCTCTCATACCTTATTTGCAAGTTACACCGTTACTGTCTGGAAGGCTAGAGTCAGCAGACTTGATTTGCATGTGATGTTTACATACTCTTCTTATCACCTTGGGTATTACTTCACTTCCTTATCTTGGATGTGCTTGGTACATGAAGGTGTCTGACCTCCCTTCTGCTTCCCTCCTCCTGCCTTCCTTTGTTGGTAGCTGCAGCTGTAATTTCTACATTTTCTTTCCATAAGAAACTCTTCTCATTTAATTTCTTCTTTTTCAGTCCTATTGTAGTTTGTACAAGTTTCTGCTTGCCTGGAAAATTGTTCCTAAAATCTTAGTTGTCCCTTCAGGTAGCATGGGTCTTGGCCTATATATCCATCCCCAACGTATATATAACCAACATTTACATCTGACCTAATTATTCATAGGATCGTATGATAGAGAAATTGGGGAGGAGGGAAGGTCATAGTCCCCTGTCTATTTTTCCAACAACTTCTGACTGTTTCTTGCTATGTATTCCTACTTGTGTAGTTTTAAATGTCTCTTTCATGTGGTCAGTATGTAACCCCGTTTAATGACTTTCACTGTTTGGAAAGGGTTTTTTTCCTGATAAGAAGCTCAACTTTTCCTTTCTTACTTTTTACCTATTTTTGCATTCTCCAAAAGAAGGTTGCTACTATTGCACTTAAACTCTTCCAATGTTTTTGTAGGTGGCTTTGTGTCCTGCTGTCCTTGTAGTCTCTTAGCCAAGATATTAATATTTCATTCTTTTACTGCTTCCTTACATGTCAATGCTTTCATCCCAGATCCTTCCTGCAGTCTTTTATGATGTCTCTGTAACTTGTAAATTATTTCTGGTGTATGGAAAGACTGCTGTACTGGAGATATGAACCAGCCCCTCAACTTGTGTAAGCAGTGTCATTAGACTGAAAGACCAGTGTCAATTTAAAAGCTCTGCAGATGGGGTTGTATTTTTTCACTATCTGAAAATTGGGGGTCCGAGCCTATATTCATTTTATGTCAAAATTTCCCTGAGTTAGTTTGGATTTTTATGTCTATAAAGGAGGCTCAGTTTGCCTTTAGTGTTGGATGTTACCTATATTACAGGGCCAGAAGAGACTGCTCTGATCCTTCTCAAAATTGCCTCATTTAATATATCCAAGGATCACACTTGTTGACCACAGTGTTGAATTGGAAAGCCACATTCACTTGATTAGCCATCAGGAGCTCAAATCTTTTTCAGCTGCTGCTTCCAGAGTAGACTCCCCCTCCTCTCATATGGCCTATGCCTCATTTTGTTCCTAGATGGATGAGCCTACAGCTGGCTATCTTAAATTAAACATTGTCTTTTCCATCTTCTTTCCCAAGTGATCCAAATTCAGTGACAACCTGATCTTGTCATTATTTTATGTTAGCCCAAATTTTATTTCAGTGCCATATTTTACTGCTAGGCTTCTTTATATTTTTTCCACAGTAACGCTAATAGTTTGTGCAAAAAACTATTGCAAAAACCTTACTTCCAAGTATGCTGATACTGTATTACATGCTGCCTAGTTTGGCTGTTACTTGAGAAGTATAGTATAAATTTGGCATCAGCATTGGTGCCAGCAATGTAGTGTGTCCCCGGAGGCTGGCAGGCACCAGTGCCTCCCTGTTCTTTGTAATCAGATACTGGGAATCACCAGCCCCATCCAATGCAGGTACTGCTTCCCACCACTGCTCCACCCTGCTGTTCCAGCCCAGCACCCACGGACATTCTCTGGCGACCCAGTACACCCATTTGTCGGTCCTCTCTTGCAGCATTTCGTTTTTGTCCAGTCCTCTGGAATTTCCATCATATTCTAAAACATCTCAGTCCAGCAGCATGAACACTTCATCCAAACCTTTTGTAGAGTTTTTGGACGTGAGTTTTCCATACCTGTTTTTGGTTTTGTTTTTCAAAAATGACTTGGTTTAGTATCTGTTTAACCTCCCCTTGTTTTTTTTTTTTTTTTTTTTGGGTGAAGTGGAAAGTATTTCCTTATGACAGGAGAGAAATTTGTCTCTGGCTTTTTCTCAACTATAACATGAAGTTATACTGCATATTTCTGGGTTTTGTATGTTACTAACAATAATTGAATTCTTGTCTGGGTCTGGAATGCCTCCATTACTGGGATTCCTTTCACTCTTGGCACTCTTAGAAATCTCCTTACTGTCTTGAAGTCTCCATGCCACTGATTTATTTTATGTCCTTTTGTCATGCTAGGAAATTTCTATAAACCTGGCTTGTAATTTAGTTTCCTACCTATCAACTTCCAGAAGGAAGTAGAATTACAGTAGAATTTGTGCACTTTATTCTGAACATTAAGAAGGAAGAAATTTTTTTAGGTAAAATTCTTGAATGCTGTTTTTCTTAACCTTCTACGTGAAGGTTCCCTTCTTTGTCAGCTTCCTCTGCCCCCGAGGAACAATTCTGACAGCATGTATTTGGGTAGAGTAAGCTTCTTAGTCTCTGGCACCGCATCTTCATCCCTTCCCTTCCCTTCCCTTCCCTTCCCTTCCCTTCCCTTCCCTTCCCNTTCTCTGTTATTCCTGGTACACTTGAACAGCAGATAACAAACAGACCTCTAAGTGGGATCACTCCTGGTTTTGTGCTTTTTTTTTCTCCTTGTTTGAAGTTTGTTATTTCTCCTAACTTGTCAGTATGAGCATCAGTACGGAGACAGGCGCAGCAGGAGCGGGAGTTGTGCCGTAGGGATTATGCTCCAGGGGATGCTGCATGCTGTTTTCCGATATGAATCAGGTGAAATGCACAGAGCTTTGTAGTCTAAAGAAATCCATTTTGAAAGGGGGTCTGTTTGGTTACAACTGGGTTAGGAAGGTGCGGATTTCCCCCTTGCCCCACAGGCAGAGATTTCAACAATTGAAGAACAAGGGGGCGATATTTGTAAATAATACTAAGGTGCAAAAGTGGGAAAGGTAGGCAGTCCCAGCAGTCAGGCTTTGATTTGTATGCTGCAGATCTGTGGGTGGAGTGTGGCAGGGTTCTTGCAGCTTGAGGCAAATGCAGGCTGCGAATAGCCCTGGGCAGAGCTCTAGGGTCAGAGGACTTGGCTTTTGGAGGGCAGTGACATCGCCCCCAAGCCCTGCCATACCCAGAAACCTGCTTGGCAAATATGGCCGTGGGGAGCCATGGGCAGGGAGGCAGGAGGAGGGGTGCATCGGTCCTGCTCCACACAAGAAGGTCCCAGCATAGGGTTTAGGTTGGTTTTCAAAGGTGAAGAGAATGAAAAAACCAAACTGTGCACTGTGATGGCACGAGGTTCACAAAACCCACACTGTGGCAGCAGTGGCCACACCGCTGTGGATTAGGATTTAATTTAGAGGGTCTTCACATAGTTAGGCAATGTAGTCTAGTGGCAGTTGCAGGACTGAAGTAATTACAAGCAGAAATCAAAACATTGGGAAGCCCTGTTGGGAAATAGGGCCTGAAGAGGCCCTGTAGGAGATGCAGACATGCCTGGCCCCAGTCGTCTTTCTGGTGTGCTGGTCTTGAAGGGTCTCTGTGTAAGGAGATCCCATGCTGGGGCCAGGATACGCTGTGATTTACCTGGGAAGTGCCCCTGGTGCTTTCATTCCCAGTGCCACTGAACAACAGTGTAGGCTATCCTGGGAGCCATCCACATTATTAAACGCAGGTTAATTGCTTCTTTATTTGAAGGACTGGAATAGGGGCACTTCCAAGAGGCAGGAAGAGCTCAACAAGAAGGATTAGTAGTGTCCTATTGTTATTTGTTTTGGCATATGTGGAAGTAAAAAATAAAAATTTTTGGATGTGGCCCAGTTTAATTTTAGGTCAGGGAAAGCTCTATATTCTTCCAACCTGGCTATTTTAATTGTATTATGAAAATATCCCTACAGGTTCGGCTACATTATGACCAGACCAACTTCACTGTAAAATATGTCATCCATTTAAGGGCTTTTTTAAAGGGAGAAATATGGAAATGAACAGCTCTGCTTTCTTTAGCTCTCTAAAGTACAAAACCATTTTTATTTTAAATTTGTAAAAAGAATTCTTTCTCTCACATGGGACCTTCTCTGCCAAACCAGGCACCTCAGCACAGTTAGACATAAACCTTTCCAAATGCTTCTAGGTAGCTTGAAATGAAGTTGTGTGGGTGCCATGTCTTTTATTATAAAATATTGTAGGAAGAACACTGATGGGAAAGAAAAAAATCTTCTTTTGTTTTGAGAGGAAATGCCTTTAGATATACAATACACTAACAGGAGTAGAAGGGGTCAATGAGAAAATACAAATGATTAATAGTTTTTAATAAATATTTACAACATGTATTTTAGCAGGGCTGTACAAATACAAACAAGTTCCTTTGCCACCTGCGAAGAAATTGTCTCTTTTTATTTTTAATACCTATGGGTAGGTAGTACAGGAAATTTTTACTACTTATGTGAATCCCAATACATGGAAATATTTTCATTGCTGTATTCATTTGGAAACTCTGTAATTGTGCTGGAAAAAAAAAAGAAATATTGGGCAGACTGAGGTAGCGATCATATGATTATTTCTACCTTGCCTAAAACTTTTTGGATCCCTGTTCCTAAAGAGATCTGGACTTGCTGGGTTCTGTTTGGTTTTCCTGGGTTTTTGTTTGTTTATTAATAGGGGACTGGGAGGTATACTGGGTGTAAACCATCAATGCAAATAGCTCTTCAGCAAACTTTTCCATTAGTCTGAGAAACAAGTTCATGATTTTGTAGTGATATGATTTTTAAAAGATTTGGTTCTGTTCAGTGATTAATGTGGAAGTGTTGGTCCTTTCTCACCTTTGTCCTTTAAAGTTCTCATAGGTAAGAAAGTGACAGTAAATCACAGCATCCACTGAGAGCAAAGAGAAGTTCTTTGTCAGATTTATACACCTACTCCCAGACTTTCTGTGCAAAGAGGATCTTGGCTTTCAGTGATAACTGCAAAAATTTCCTAAAGTGAAGCAGCTATCAGCACACTAGAAAGTGAGAAAACTCAGTTGGGAGCAGGTAATGGTCCAGCAATACAGACTGAAAAACTGCTGAATCTGCTCCCTCCATGGCAAACTGCTGGGTAACACATTACTCAATGCAGTCTTCACTGACCACGTAGTACTGCTGAAAAAAAAACCCTGCAATTTTTTTGTTGAGAGGTCCAATGCATGTGTACAGCTATGAGCATGAAACTGTGTCTGCAAAACCAACAGAGACGTCTGTACTGTTGGGTCCAGCAGAGCTTGAATCTGGTCTTCTGCAGCTGTTGGAGTCAGCTAACGGTGTGTGCACAAGAAACACAACTGTGCCTAGCGGATGGGTTGTATTGTTTGTTTCAAGTGCAAATCACAAGTGCCTCTGAGGCAAACAGGAGGACAATGGTAAAGCAAGTAATACATCAAGATATATAAATATCAAGGCTGATGTAGGTGTTCCCAAGCCTTGATGGCTGCATTTGTGCTTATTTGACATTGATTTAAAAGACAATGTACAGTCAGACCAGGGGGGATACAGACTTGGACAATTTTATTGAGCAAGTCAATTCATTTTAAGAAGTCGTTACTCATTGGGCCTAAGTCATCCTGAAGGCTTCATGTTTTAAATATGAATCAATACACAGTGGTCTCCAAATGTTCTAGACAGCACTTGGGAGGGAGAATTAACGTGCACATTCTGTATGGGAAATAGAAAATATAATTTAAATCAGGCATAAACAATGTTGTGGGTGGCTTCAGTTTTGCAGAAGTATCATGCCTGGGATTTTGCATTTCATTTTAGTCCATAAGGCAGCTCCTCAGCTAGTGGAGATTAAAAGTATTGCACTGTGATCAGTAGAAGGGTCACAGATTTTGCCAGCTCATGATGTCAACTTGAACACCTGCTCAGGAGATAGTTTGGCCTGTCACCATTTGAAACAGACATGGGTAAATACATTTTCCAAAAGCAGCTTTTATGGGGGCAAGTGAGAGACAGGTGTTTTGAGTTCTTATCAATTATAGGCCTAAAGTGTAAAAAACCCTGGGTCACTGGTTCTGATTTTGACCTTTCCATTCATAAGAGAAAGACTGAGCTCTCTGAGGGTATATGAACACATGGAGACCAATTATTTGCTCTCATTTTAGCTCTACAGGCTATCAAAAAGTAAAATAACACAACACACTCTGGCTTCAAGGCATGTAAAATAAAACATGTGCCCAGTACTGTATACACAGAGTGAAGAACATGTTTCAGGAGAAAGGCAGCACTTTAGTATTTGACATTGGTAAATAAACATTGTGGTAACTTTGACCAAGAAAGACTGTGATTTTTTCATTCACTTGTGACGATTATTATTCTTTTATGCCACTGTTTCACTAACACTACACCACGTATGATACTCCAGGATAATCAGCCAATGAGGCATATTTTAAGTGAGATGAAAGAAAGTCGGCATAGCAGTGTAAATACCCAAGGTTGTAAGTGAGCTGCATGCTTTATGTGCAATGGCTGTTTCTGGGGTCCAGGGTCAGCAGCTCTCGCTGTGAGCAGAGGACTGTGCATGCTGGAGGACTTGGAGGCAAAACTGCTGTCTCCTAGGATTGCTACCTGTGTCTGAGAGGAGGGCTGTGGCAGGTGGATTGCGCAAAGCCGAAAGGAGACTTTCCTGCATTCCTGGAAAATTCTCTTCCCCGCCTCCATCTGGGCATGGGGAAACTTAGAGGTCCAGTGTGAGATCCCAGAGGAATTTGCCAGGAACTAGGCAGGCCTGCAGCTGGGATGCATCTATAGCCTACATCAGCGTCCATGAGCTCGTACTTGGGGATTGGAAATAAGATGGATGACCCGAGAACCCAGCCACCATGAAGCTGCAGAAACACGTGCCTGTGTTGCCACATCTGAGGTTCAACAAGGCCAAGTGCCGGGTCCTGCACTTTGGTCACAACAACCCCATGCAACGCTACAGGCTTGGGGAAGAGTGGCTGGAGAGCTGCCCAGCAGAAAAGGACCTGGGGGTGCTGGTCGACAGCCGGCTGAACATGAGCCGGCAGTGTGCCCAGGTGGCCAAGAAGGCCAACAGCATCCTGGCTTGCATCAGGAATAGTGTGACCAGCAGGAGTAAGGAAGTGATCGTGCCCCTGTACTCGGCACTGGTGAGGCCGCACCTCGAGTACTGTGTTCAGTTTTGGGCCCTCAGTACAAGAAGGACACTGAGGTGCTGGAGCGTGTCCAGAGAAGGGCAACGAGGCTGGTGAAGGGACTAGAAAACAAGTCTTATGAGGAGCGGCTGAGAGAACTGGGGTTGTTTAGTCTGGAGAAGAGGAGGCTGAGGGGAGACCTTATCGCTCTCTACAACTACCTGAAGGGAGGTTGTAGGGAAGCAGGTGCTGGACTCTTCTCCCAAGAAACTAGCGATAGGACGAGAGGAAATGGCTTCAAGTTGCGTCAGGGGAGGTTTAGATTGGACATTAGGAAGAATTTCTTTACTGAAAGAGTGGTTAGGCATTGGAAGAGGCTGCCCAGAGAGGTGGTGGAGTCGTCTACCCTGGAGGCGTTCAAAAAAGGTGTAGACGTGGCACTCCAGGGGCTAGTTTAGGAGTCATGGTGGTGTTAGTTGATGGTTGGACTTGATGATCTTAGAGGTCTTTTCCAACCCAATGATTCTATGATTCTATGATTCTATGATCACTCTAATAGGCACAAAACTGGGTTTGGACTATCTAGACAAGCTGCTCTCACCCCAAGTAGCTCCCTTCGATGTGCAGAGAATTAACTGCCCATGGTTCAGCAGCATTTTCAAGCAGCCTTGTCATGAAGGGCAGCTTTAATGCTAGGCCAGGGTCATCTGCCTCTCCCAGGCTCCCTGCTCACTTGTGCAAGGTCTGGCAATGAGGTGATGCAGCTGCTGGCAGCTCCAGTGCCTGGAGAGGAAAGATTTGGGTCTTCAACTTTGAATGGCCAGCACTGTTGTTCAGAAGGACCCTGTTCTCCCCCTTGCTTGAAGCCAACCAGCTTGCTCTATTCAGAGAAAATGCTATTGTATTTTTTAATGAAAAAAAATCTTTGCTGACCAAACAGGTTTGCCTGTGTTCTGCTAGCTCTAGTAACACTGCTGTGTGGAAAGCAATCAGCCC
The DNA here is from genome assembly GCA_013389945.1 of Fregata magnificens. NCBI lineage: Eukaryota > Metazoa > Chordata > Aves > Suliformes > Fregatidae > Fregata > Fregata magnificens. Next base: position 119,552 of record WAAD01039671.1, read on the forward strand.
TGGAGTTTTAATATAATATGTGGAGCTGCAGCTTTGCTTTGCAAGCGGACAGGATTGTAATAGTGTCTGCTGAAACTATTCCTGCCAAAACAAACAGCAGGAGAGATTTCTTTTCCGTGTACCTAAGTCTCACTTTAGCATTTGCCAGGGAACACATCTTACTTTTCCTGTCTTCTCTTCTGCCTGTGCTGGACAAATAAAGAAGGCACTGCAGATAGGTAACTCTCAGTCAGCACCTTGGTACTGGAGGACTGCCTGACAAGCTGTGGGCTGCAAGCATTTATGCGGGTTTCTCTGTGTGTTCAGGAAGGGCTTCACTCTTTCATTTCAGCACTTTTATAAGAGCTCAGGGCTGGGGCCTGCATTTTTCTGCGGTAAGCTCACAAAGTTGGATTCCCCTCGGACTTGCAAACCTTGGCCACATTTATATTTTATGTGAGCCGCTCTGCGCAGCTGATTCTTCTGGTGTTTATTTTTCCTGATTTGAAATAATTCTTATTTCCCTCTGAGGAAACCTTGCCTGTTAATGACTGCTAGCTGTAACATGCCGGCAACTGTCCTCAGGTCTTCTCCCATGGCTCTGCCTCACCTCATCCATCACCCCCAGACATGAGGTCAGAGGTTGCCATGAACTGGGGGAAAAAATCACGCTTTTGAGGAATCAAATTGTTTTGCTTAAAAACTTTGTCCTGAGGTTAGGTATTCAGGCCTCCTTGGATCAAGCAGTCTTCTCTCCTGTAGGAACAGAGACCCAACATTTCCCAGTGGTGAGGTCATAGCTTTGAGCATACTGATAGCGAAAGCACATGCTACCATACTGACTGATGATAATTAGGAGATGCTCTGTGCGGTTGTGCCACTGTATTTATCCTTGTGTCGTTGGGGAGGGGGTGTGTGTGTATCTCTGTGTGTGCGTAGTTAAAAATGTCTGTGAAAGTGAGATGAGAAACCTGGATCCAGATCTGTCCCTCACAGCCGCAAGAGTTTGCCCCTCCAAAGCTGCACCCAGAGCTTGGATCTAAGTCCAGGAGGAATCAGAGAGGAGTCGGTTCTTCCCCCAACCAAGATGGGGGAGTAGCTGGGAATGGCAGCAAGCTAACAGTAGATTTCAGAGTTACAGATGGATGAGACAGACTCTTCCCATAAACTGAAGCAGGCTTAGGCTGCTTTGGAGATTCACACACGGTTAGAAATTGCAGTGGGCAACAACATCTAGGATGCCATGAAAAAACTCAGACTTGTGAAATTTGTGTTTCAGCGTTGTGGAGCAAAGCATTTTGATTACTTTTGACAGAAGCTGACCTATTTTGCTGGTTTGCCTAGGCTAGCTGGCCTTCTCAACTTACGGTTATTGTCAGCCGCAGGAAGCGTAAAATACCACAAGCATACATAATATTTAGCCATTTCATTTGTCAGTCGTTCCCAGAAAATTCTGTCATCCATGCAGATGGATAAGTATAGCATGGGTGTAGGGCATGTTCTCTAATTTTCACCAGATCCTTTACCTTATCAGGAACAGGAAGTTCCCTAAGTTACTTTTTAATCATAGGTAACTTAAAATTTCAAAATACTTTACCGAGTTGCAAACTCAAAGTACCTTTCTCATTTGACTATGAAATTTGCAGCTGAAGCTTACTTTTGAGCCCACCAGCCCTATGTTTCAAGAAATTTACCTTCAGGAAAAGCTACCAGTCTTTCTAGGAGATGAAGCTCAGAGAGAGCATTTTGCATCCATGCAAAACACCAGATTATTCTGGACACCAATCAGCAACCTTTGCCTGAGTAACCATTGCTCCTAAGGTGATGAATGGTCACTTCTCTTAGATTGGACTTGCCAGTGATGACCTTGGTGACTATCCTATATTATTTGAGAATATACACACGAACCTTCTTGAAACATAAGGGACTCCTGTGTCCTCTCCAAGTCTTTGATAAGAATTCAGATTTACCATCCACTACCTTAATGGAAAAAGACACCTCTAATACCTGATAGGATAAGAGAAATCCTGCCGTGATCTGACATTATTTAATCTGACTGTGAAGATGAGTCCTCCGTTCCCACTTCTGCCTTCTCCCCTCTCTTTTTTCCTCCATGTGGTGTAGTAATTATTTTTCCTTCTCCATTTTCTTATGCAGCTAGACAAAGTGCTTCTTGATCACTGCTAAGCTGCTGGTTTCCAACATAGGTACTTACTTATATTTAATTTTATCTGTTTTCACCTAAATGTTGGAGGGCACCCTGAATCAAACTAAACATTGACATCTAAACATCAACTAAACATCAAACTCTGTACCTCCTGTAGTCTGCTTACATCAAGAGATGCTTTCTTTTGTCATAAGTCATGCTGGCCTCTCTGATGGCTCAGTGCTTGATTTATGAAAATGCACATAGTTCAAAAGTGTTACAAAGGAAACATCATGTGAATAGCTAGGTGCAACACAACAAACACTTGGAAGTTAAGCAGGTGCTAACAGATGACATATATGTCGGGTGTTGAACACTCAGCAGATGATGGCCAACTTCTGGTTCCGCTGAAGTTTCTGTTATGTTCACTAAAACTGGAATTTGACACAAATAACCTTTTAAGTTTTCAAAGGAACTGAAGGTTCTCTCAAGCTGAAATGCAGGTAACAGAGAACAGGGGCTGATAATATTTATACAAGCTGTCAAGTTGAAGGAATTTTTGATCCGCAATTTTGTTTGGTTTTTTGGTTTGGGTTTTTTTTTTTTTTTTTGAATGAACAGGGCAATTTTTGTCTTCCTTTGAACTGATAGAGTGGCCTGGAGAAGGGGAAGAAGACCTATTACGTTTCCCACAGATAACCAATTGCAGAAACATCTTTAAAAGAAAGAAATTCCTTTAGGATATGAGGTGGAAATTACAATACATTATTTTTGTTGACCCAATTACCTCTTTAATTAGCTCTTTGATATGGCTCCTTCTTAAAAGAGAAGTTTGGAGAAGCTCTGTCATTGGAAATCTCGTGACTGTATGAGGACAGTGCTGGAGTATTGCCATGGTACTTTGACACATTATCATCCTAGTAAATGATCCAAGTGTTGAAATTCAGTCTGGAGTGATGGCTTTTGCAAAACTTTGCCATGTGTTTCAGCCCTCCTGGCAAGCACAGCGTTATCTGATGGTATGTCGCTTGGAGAGGAGTGGAAGGAGACAAGGGAAAAGAGAATGTGGGCTTTGTATGAGCTGTGGTATTTGAACTAAAGCTGTAGCTGAATAAAAGCTTGCCTGTAAGTTTACAAACATACAATTAAGACCCTTACTGTTATCTAAATCCTTTTTCTTGCCTTTTAATTTTATGGTAAAAAGCATTACTGTTGTTTTTGGACTTTCATAATAACTCTAGTAGCCACAGAGAGAACCAAACGTTGTTTGTTTATTTATTTGTGAAACAAATTATGCCCCTCTGCAAACTTCACTGTGTAATTTGCACTGGCTTTGCAGTTCACAAGAATGCACACACTGGTTTAAGTACTCCCCTCTCCCTGGAATTAGAAGATGAAGTAGCAGAATTGCCATGCAAGTGGCTATGATTTTAGTGCAACAGTTGCAGCTCATTATATATCTCCCAAAGTCAGAAATAATTTGTCACAACAGAGTCTTCCATTTGAATCTGCAGTCTGGGCCTGTAATGAATAAAACATGGCTGTCAGAATTAAAAGGGGTAGAGTTACGGTAACACACTCTGAGTACTGTTGAGTATGATTCAATAAAATTATGGATTTCTCCCCATTTATCGCTTGTGGTTCATTTTGTTTAACAAATACAGTAGTCAGTTTTTGGTTACACTGGTTGCCTACCCAGAGCAGACGGCCTTTGAAATGTACCCCTTGACATTTTCATTTGGTTTCTGTGTGTTTGCATGCTGGTTTTATATGTATTTTCCTGGTTGCACAGTATAGATACCATTCAGCAGCACAGCCACAGTTGCCACTGGACATCTTCATCATTTCTGCTTACATTTGCATTTGCCTCAGCCTCACCCAGCTGAAAAATGCACTCTGTGCCTCCAAATGATGGTGTTTGGAAATCTGGCCAGGGCTCCCTACAGGGCCAGGCAAAACTCAAAGCTGACCCTGAAAACTTGCTGAGATTTAAGAGATATGCAACTACTTTGTGTTGATCATACCAGTATCATCTCAATTGAGCATGAAGGGGGAAGTTTCATCTGGAACAAAATGGTGTTCGTTAAGACCAACAAAGTGAAGTTTTTGCACCAAAGGAAATCTACCTCACAGTAGGTAGATTTCTGCCTCATTCCATGGGAGGGTGCAATGGGGTGATGTTGTCCCCTTCCAGCTCCTGGTACAGAGCAGGGTCCGGTCCCTGTGGGCTTCCCAGCTAACCTGGGGAGTAAGGCTGCGTAGGAGAAAAGACCCTATCTACCCCTCACACCACCAGCCCCCTCGCAAACTCATCTGGGCAGGTGCAGTGGAGATGTTATGACTTGGATCTTGGACCAGGGTCCACGGGTTGCGGGGACAAACCTGGCCTGAGGAGCAGACTGAACCTCCAGAGCCTCAAATATGTCCATTAGCTTTGCTTTCTTCCTGCATTATTCCTCACTGCTTGGCTGCGTATGAGTGTCTCTGGGATCCCAACTTTTGGGCATGTGTCCTTTTGCATGTGTCCACCACCAGTGCACAAAATAACTTTTCTGTAAACACTTGGCACAGGCACACAGCATAGTGGGTGCATGGGCAGTCCAGTTTTCAGCATGCACCAATGTGCACTGCTGCCAAGTGCATCACATGTGGAAAAGGGGGCCAGAAGAGAGAGGCAAAGAGGTTTCTCAGACATCAAATAGGACTTTCTGGTGTTTTGCCTTCTGCCCTTGTTTAGTTTACACTTGCTGTCAATGCAGGTGCTGACATTGCTCCAGGAGGGCTTGTTTCCAGTTGTGCCTGTGCTGATGGACGAGATCGAAGCAGGTCGGCTCAGCTTTATCATGTCCTTCAACAGAGTTTGTAATGAGGCAGGGAGGAACACGCTGGGAATTCAAGGAGCAGAGGTTTTTATCTCTGCTGTTTGATGCTTGGTTGGCAATACCACAGGAAAATAAAAAGCTATAAAACCAGAAAGCACTTTTAAGGTGGTTATACCACACCTTAATGCTACTTCTATCTGGTTGTGCTACAAATCTGCAGGAGGCACTTACGGCATTAAAAAGAAAACTCACAGGAGCAAACATGGAGGGGAGCATTTGTAACATGCTTCATTTTCTATGAAAGCAAATGGTAAGCAGGCCAAACCATTGCTGACAGAATTAAAGACATGCTGGTAGCAGTGTCTGAGTTGTTTTGAAATGCCTGGGGAATCAGGCATATAAAATGAAACGTGTCATCCCAGGTCATCTTCTCTTTAGGACTGCTTCTCGCTTTCAGACTCATTGTGCTCAGGACAGCCAGCCAGTCCTGCTGTGGCTTTTTGGACTGTCTGTCTGTCCGCTCTCTCTTTTTCTTCTAGGTGCTAATGCCCACTGTGGTTCCCTTTTTTTTAACCTATTTCTGAGGACTCTGTACACTCCTATAGAGGAACAGGCCAGCTCTGAAAACAAAAGTGTGTAGTATTTGTTCTTCAGGGTTACAGACATCGTTTTCTGCATTGTGGATGTGGGTGGCATGACTGTTTGCACACATGCTTTGTCACTTTTTTGTATACTTAATTACCCATCCTCCCTTTGTGAATTTACAGGGGAAAACTCTGTTTTGTGGTATAAAAGAAAAATGGTGTAAGAGTCCCACAATTCTGGTTTGATATATACTGGAAACATTTTGTTAGGGATCCTGTGAGTCCCTTATTTTACATCTATCTTGTTTATGTACAGGTAGTGTGAATACCACTGAAATAAATTTCAAAGAAAACTGGCTATGCTGTGGTTATTTTTCCTCCCCACTGTATCAGTGTGACCATGGATAAATGGGTCTGTCACTTGTTTTAAAGAAAACCGCTGCAGAATTCAAGGGGAGGATGGCAGGAGAAATAATTTTCAAGGGTCTTTTCACTGTAAGCCTGGGCAAGCATACAGAAAATGCTGTGTAATGTAATCACTGTATCTTAAAATACTCAGTAATCAGTAGTTGGAGCAGAGAATGTAGTCCAAATGCTCTTCAAATGCAAGTGGAGGAATAGCTAAAAAACAGTGTGGTCCATTACAATTACATTTAGGAAAATGCTTTGCCATGTTTGGCTGACTGTGTTCTTAAAATAGAGGACACATGACTTCCTACCATTTCCTCTCACACAGTTGGGACCAGCACCTGGCTGTGGGTAACAGTGGAGAAAGGAAGGTGACACAGATGGAAAAAGAACACTGTGAAGACATACCAGACGCGATGACCTTATTTACTTTTTTTACCCAATTTCTTTCTTTGGGCCGCAGCCACCTCCTGCAATCTGCTGCTAAGGGACTCCGGACAGCAACAGCAGGAAATTCCTCCAGGCTTTCCTCCAGCTGTGATTGCTGGTGCCCCCTCTTACCCAGAGATCGGTGCTGCCTGCCAGGTCTGTGCCCCCAGGTAGCAGTATGAATTACACCTAGAAATAAGCATTGCCGGATGGAGAAAGCTTTTGTGTGGAGCAGCCCTCCATTTGGGCAACATTGGTTGCCAAGTAAGTGTCATCACGGTTTGTTACTCATTACGTTGGCTCCCTGTGAAATATGGAGTCGTATTCAATGTCTCAGTGTTAATCTCCAGGATCCTCAAAGGACTTGGCAGAGCCAGCCAAGGCAGTGCCTCCCTCATGGGAGTGATGTCCTGGAACAGCTGCTTTCCCCAGGAACTATGAAGATGTCACTTTGGAGGCTGATGGTGGAAGTGAGGGGGAGAGGGGGACCTTCGTGGCTTTTGAGATGTCCTGGCTCCTAGGTGGGAAGGTTAGAAAGGCTGGGACCTTGCGATGCACGGCACAGCACGGACGCCCTGGCTCATGGACACAGCTCACCATGGGGAAGGGGAAGGGGCCTGAAGGAGACAGAGGTGGAAGGAAGTGGCGCAGGGAATTCAAGAAAGAGGAAGGGAAGGTATATATTTGTGAAAGGTGGATATCCCATGTAGCCAGCTTAGAAGATGGGTATATACATTTTATGTTACTTCTCCGTATTTTGGTATTTACAAAATAATCTGGTTTTCAGAAGTGCTAAAAGCTCAGGATTGATACAATGACCCCAAATATTCAAAGTTTAACATCAGGCACACCCTTTGGAAAAGCTCAATCTTACCGTAATTCTGTAGCTCAGCCAGTGTCAGAAAATGCTCTTTGGAGCATTCAACTACTCTGGTTCTTTTTTATTAGTAGGTAGATTCAGGGGAGAAATCCTCAAGTTGGTGGAGTCAGGGCTCAGCTTTCATTCATTTTCTTTGTATCCACTGTTCCTCCACTGACAGCAAATATTTACTTGTTGCTATGTGAAGACCTATTAGACAGAAATTTGAGCTTTGTCCTATTAGAGTTGGAAAGCTGATGCATTGCAGATACAGCATCAAGAAGCCAAGTGTGCTACTGAAGAGTTAAACCCTTGTTTTGTGTGCTTCAGCTGAAAAGAAGGACTGAGTGGCTTTTATTAATAATGTGGATTTAATTATGGATCTGAGAGTTGGAAAAAAAAAAGTAATAAAGGAAAAAATTTTGGATAAAAACCAAACACACCTAAAAAGTTTTACATCGTTAATATCCTGAGGGAAAACAGAGACGTTGAGATATCATCATGGGGAGAGCCACTTGTGGCAAGTCAGGAACAAATATGAAAACACAGTACATAAAATATCTCTGAGACATGAAGTAAATGTGTCTCCAGGGTAAGTGGGTATTTGAGCTCTTCAAGGCAAGGACGTCTCTTGCTTTGTTTTCAGCCGGGAGTGAAAATGATGGTGACCTGATTTCCGATTTCCAGGTGGGGTCTTTAAAGACAGCCATAATGTAAGGAATGAGTAATATTAATAACGCCTGAATGTGAATCTGCAGCTCTTGATCATAGGAGAAGCATTGCTGACTTCTGAGAAGGTTTGCTGTCCATCTGTAGACAATCTAGACATCTGGTTGTGCTCTAAGAAGATCAAGTAGAAAGCCAGGTCCCCTGTTTTGCATTTAATTACTGCTAAGAAGTTATAATGAATGCATTGTGACGCAACCTTTGCAAGTGTCACTGGTGATTAGACTATTGCAATACTCTTTCAATATGCAATATTATTTCAATAATGCAATATGAGGCTACATCTTAGATTTATCTGGAAAGGTTCTGCAGAATTTGGCAGCTTGGTTTTGGTTTTGCTTCTAGGACACATTTCTCAAGGAGTTCACGATGTAAATGCTTTGCTGTTCATTCTGCAAGTTGCTGGGTAGAGTTTGCCCTTTAAACAGCCTAGGACCTATCTCTTGGCCAGCCATCTCTCCTTTCTGTGCTGGAGTGCCATGGCAGAGGCGGGAAGGGTTTAGAGACTCATCTGGAAGTACAGAAGAGGTTAAACGTAGAGGACTTTCCCACAAGTATGCCAGCCTCAGCCCTTGTTCCCAGCTCTGGATTTGGAAAACTATTTTATTGAACTTGAATGTGTGTTCAAAGGCCTGTTGATTTCTTAGCCTTTCGAGAGCACAGAAAGATTTGCTAGTGGGGCACACTCCATAAAACTGGTGGGTGCTTGAGTAATCCCCAGTTTGGGAAGGGTCAAAATGGCCTTTCTAAAAGGAAGTTTGGCTGTACAAACCTGATATCATTCTCGAAAGAGGCTTAGAGGCATGCGGGTAAGAGTCATCCCATTGGCCGATTATTGTTAGCTTTCCAGAGGCTTGTGACAGACTTTTTCACCAAAAACTTTTAAGGAACTTAACCTAAGACAGAAGATCCTTACATGGATAAATACTTGATAAAGGGTAAGCAATGGGAAGTATGAATAAATGACCAGTTCTTAGAGCAGAGTGAGATCAGCAGAGGGATTAAATGGCTATCTGTGGTGGGACCTTTTATGTTTAGTGAGCAGTGATGTAAGAAAATTTGCTGATGAAACTGAATTACTCAAACCAGCAAAGATGAAGGACATCTGTGAAAAGTTGCAGAAGGATCTGCTGGATGGCATTCAAGGTAGATAAAAATAAAGTGATACAAATAGGGGGAAAAACGGTCTTAAATTAACCTGTTAAATGGTGATTTCTGAGTTGACCGTTACAACTCAGGATTGAGATCATGGGTACACAAGAGATCCATGAAAATATCAGCTCAATACTCAACAGAGGTTGAGGAGGCATATAAAATAGTAGCAGTTATTAGGGGAGAAAACAAAACAGAGAGCATCATTTTGCCATTCACTTAAACCTGTAAGTCTCTCAATTGTTTTGGTTCTTTCATATTGCGAAGGGTGCAGCAGGACTGGCAAAGAGCCAGAGAAGGGCAGCAAGGGTACAGACCATCTTTCTAATGAGTTGTCACTAATGATGGTAGGGACACCCCATGACGTCAGTGGAGTGGGTCTGCCCCCGCGTGCCAGGCCTTTCCCAGGCTCAGCTGAGGCTACAGCCGGGGGTTGGTACTGCCTATTTGTTTTAGATTTGTCCCAGAGCGCTGCTGTGAAAGGCACTGGTTTTTAATGGATGTGAGGACAAGGCTGTAAAAATAAACAGAACTAATTTTGTTGAAAGTATCCACTCCACTACGTAGTGGCAGAATCAACCCTCCTGTAAACAGATACAGTTTCTTTTTTTAAAAATCTTCTTAAAAGCTAGTTTTCCACATCACTTCTCAGCCACAGTCTCAGTACCTTAAACGAATAGTATGTAAAGCCTAGGAAGAGTGTGTGAACCAGATTTTACACTGGACTGCATGTCTTCCTTACAAACCAGCAAGCTGCAGTTGCAGAAGTGAAGTTTTATGTCTCTTCTTGTAGTAGAGAAAGGGAAAAGCTCAGTGCAATCAGCCGTGTCTGGTGGACAGAAGAGTCAGAGGGAGGAGAGCCATTTTCAAGGTAAAATGCCATCAGTTATACTGCCAAGATCTAAGGTCCCAGATGCAGAGGGAATGCATTTCCCACTACTCCTTTTTTTGTCAGCTCACAGCCTCTCTCTTTTGTTTTTTAAATTAATTTTTGGCAGTAACATAACCCCTGGAATCCTGCCATTTACTGCTTTAAAATTTTCTCTTGAAAAGAGGGAAGGAGGCAGGGAGAAAGCAAGGGGTAGAGGGAGTATGAAAACCTAATGGAGCTGATTGCAAGGCTACATAACTAACATTTTTTCTGCAAAAATAATCTGTAATTTATTTTTGTGATGAGTCCATTTTTGTGTCAGGCTCTGTGGGAGAGAAGATGATGACTGTTTGGTAGATATTACTGGCTATTTCAAAGTAGCAACAGGACAGCTAGGCAGAACTAAACATATTGATATTTTATGGGGTTTCCTTAAAAGAAGGCTGTCAAGTGTAACATGATCATTCCTTAAATCTGTAAAGCATGAAATGTTTATAGTTAAAAAGATGCAACCATGGAAACACAGATATATTAAAGTAGAGTAAAGAGTCTTCTCATTTTGGGGTGAACAATTTCACAGATGCTGAGGAAAGGGCACAGCATCCTCATCCTGCCCCAGCAAGATGCGCCATATGGTCTGCATTCATCCCCGACGGTGATTTGGGCCAGGTCTCTACCTGGTTTTTATTATTGTCCCCTGTGCCTTGGGTCAGCTGGAATTGGGATAGCCTCTCCCTGCCCACTTCCTTGGCATCCTGTGCACCTGCTGCCATCCTCATCTGGTGCCGAGCAGCAGCCCTGCGCAAGCTGGGTGACCATTTGCAGCAAGATGGGGATCAGTGGAGTCTCTCGTAGCACTCTTCCCCAGAGGATGCAGAGTAAAGAAAAATTATAGGACACCCTCTCTATGCCTGTGGCTCCCTGCAAGTTTGAAAAGGATAGATACAAAGCAATCCATGTACAGCAGAGCTATTTCTGGTCATTGTTTCCGCTTCAGTGGGGAGACCTTAGAAGGGAGGGTATGCGTTGGCACCTTACTGATAAAAGCCAGGGGTATACATACCAGCCATTGGGATATAGCGGTGGTGGTGGGCTACGGGATTAACAGTTGGGAATGAATAGGAGTGCCGTCATCAGTCACTGTGTTGCACTTACCTGGAGGCAGAGTCCGTCCTTCCCTGTGCTGTGCTTTCCCATCGTCTGCTTTCCCAACTGCTGGCCAGGGCCTTGGCTGCTGCTGCTGTGCTGCGCTTTGTCCAGCTCATCAGTTTCCTCTCCTAAAAACAACTCCCTTACAATTAATACTGATAGATGTGGGCTTCCTCTTTATTATTTCCTGTGGTAATTGGTTCATTCAGCTTTTCCCCAGTTGGTTTCAGCTGAAGCCCCAGTTGGGCTGGCCAGCTTCCAGGTGCTTGGAGAGGAAATGCAGAGTTTACCTTCATGTAGCACTGAGTAACAAGATATGCACCCTATGGTCCATATTTTGGGAGGGAAGAGGAAGAGGGGGAAAAAAAGGGAGGCCAAAAATGATTCTTGTGTAAAGGATATGGATGTTTTTTGTCTAAATATACTGCACCATGCACATCCTGATATTCTCAAGCAGGATATCTTTAAATGGATACTGACAGCTGATATATGCTTGGTACTGAGTTGTTTTTGAAGGGACATATGTGTAAAAGAAAATGTGAAAGATATTATGGCAAAATATAAAAGGAACTGTTGTTTTCATAAATGACCACATGGTTTTAAAATTTAAACATCTCCCTGAAATGTTGGAAGACTGTAGCAACAACATCGTGCTGTTGCACAAGACCTACTAAAATGACGCCAGGGAGAAACAGGAGTAAAACTTATTCTTTGCATTGTCCTGCAGAAGGGGGAAGGAGACGCAGGTTGTTGCACAGTGCAGCCCCTGCTCAGAGCAAGCTCCACCACATTCATTTGGTTCAATCACACTGTCTATCTGAAAGAGCCAAAGAGTACTTTTTTGAGGTGATGGCTAAAATGTACTTTTAAACTGCACCACACTGCAGCCTGTGAAGCAGCACAAGCCTCCCTTGGAGATCAATCAATGGGCAGGTATGGACCACTCGTAAGTAGCAAAAATATGTCATTACTCATCTTTGTAGTGTCTCAGTTGCTGATGCTACCAAAGATGTAGCAATCGGTGCTGATAATGGTGAATGAGGACTAGCCTTTTGTCCACCAAAGTCCTCTGTAAATTCACATTACCTGCCTGGACCACTGCAGAGTGACAAGCTTCCAGCAGCTGCAAGTAGTGCAACATGGGAAGAGCAGACCAGCAGACTGAAACCAGTGGTGCAGAGGCCCACTGACTATGTGCTTGGGGGATTTTGCTTTGGACAAGGTGTAGAGGAGTGGCTGGAGTGCTTTAGGTGAACTCCTGGGATGCATCTGCTGATCTAGTTTTACCCCAAAAGAAACCAGTTTGTGCCCTCTAGGACTGCTCTTGCCGTGGTGAATCAAGGGGTGGGAAGGGGCGATGCTCTCCTGGCCCTACCTAAAGCACTGAAGTAAAAGACACCAAAATGTTCAACTTAACAGGAGCTGAGCAAACGGTCCCGAGGGCAGAGGGGTCCCTGCGTTGCAGCGATCCCCGCGCCACCCTGTCCCTCATCAGCCCATAGCGTTCACGCATTGCAGAGCCCATCCCCAACAGTGCTGCGGAGAGCTGTCTCACCCCCGGTAAAAAATAGTGACATTTACTTCACAGCTGCCTGTTTCCATACGTGTGCAGCCTCCACCTTATCTCTGAGGCATTTTTAAAATTCCCAGCATTGTAGCATGCTCTCTTGCTCTCCCAGGCATCTCACATAACTGTGTGCCTCCCTGCCACACAGTGCTAAGTAACTCGTTACTGTATGTCTGAGGGAAAGTCTGGAATAACCTTAATTTTCTATTTAAAAAGCAGCTGCTGGTCGCAGCAATTGTCCTAAGGAATGCTTTATAGTTGATCTGCGTCCTGATGTGTGTAGTATTACTGAGGACAGGATAAGCCAGATCTGGAGGTCTGTGAATAATACCGTATTGTGAGAGACTTCCACCTTTTCTTTCGTGGCAGACAGAAAGTGTGTGTCACTGGAGAAGGCAAGGCTTTCAATTAAGTTCGCCAAGTGTGTGTTTAAATTTTAGGATCATACCAGATGTGCTTCAGCAAATTGAATATTTAGGGGGTTTTTTTTACACAGTTCTATTAAGGGATTAGGAAATATTGGCATCATTAAAACAGGCAAGGAAACATTTATTAGGCTGTCAAAAAGCATTGCGGCCTCAGATAAATCCACTGTTGCTCTGTCCGAGACCCTGCTTTCCTGTAGCTCAGGGGGATGTCAAGGACCGTGAAGCAATGGAAGAGTCACCAAGACAGCTGGCATGTGAGGGTGAAATCACAGGCTGGCGTTTCACCTTTAAAAAGAGCTTAGACAAGCACATGTTGGGAATGATGTCCTTCAGACATTCATACCATTCAGGTGGGGCAGGGACCAGGGGCCTTTGGAGTTTCCTGCTGATCCTTTGGGTTTGTGATGGCTCTAGTGAGGTAAACACAGACATGCTGAGTCCCATCAGCTGAAAATCAGGGCCTAAAGTTTAAAAATTGATATTGGGTTAAAATGCTGATTCTAAAATACTTGGTATCAAAAAAAAAAAAGAAAAAGATTGCTTGTGAAAGAACTTTTGCTCCAAGCAGAGATTCCAGGAGTAAGATCTCTAGAAAATATTCTCATTTTTCCATTCTTTTTAACATAGTATTGGTGAATAAAATTTGATTAATTAACCCTTGCCTTTCACAACTGCTCTTCGTAATGAGAATCTCTTTTAAAGAAGAAAAGGGTATAAAGGGTATAATAATTGACTTAACTGATAGTCTTGCACCTTTGTGCTTTATAGCACTATGCTTGTAAAAATCTGCTTTGTGTCGTATCTGTTGTGAGACGGGGCAGTGCAGAAGGTTGTCAGGGAAAATTTTAGGTTTTACATGGAGGAGAAAAAGCCCTAGTAGCCTCTATACAGTGAAACTGGAATGTGGAGACTGTTATACTGGATTATGTCCATCATCCATCTAGTCTAGCATCCCACATCTGAGAGCTGTCAGTGCCAGATGCTTCAGATGAAAGTGTAAGAAACGTGCAGACAGGGGATCGTCTTGATTACCAATAGTTATAGTTTTGCTTAAGCTCTGGAGAGTATGTTTTAATACCTCTTCCAAAATGCTTGTCCTTGATGTTTTCAAAGTTTATATAAGCATCTAGCCCTTTCTGAAACTTGTTACATTTTGTATTTTAGGGTCTGTCTATGGGAACAGATCCCATGGTTTAATCCCATCATGCGGGAATGTTTTTATTCAGTACCATTCTGATCACTCAATTTCACATAAACCTTCTTGTGAGGGAAGATAAACAGAAGCTCTTTACATAATTTCTTCCTATAAGCCAGTGTCCCATGTACATTTCATAATACCCTGCTTTTTGTCACTGCTACCAGATGAAAACCCTGAATCTTAAAACTAATGGAGAAAAAAAAAGATTCAGGAGGGGAAAATTGCTCATATTTTTACTGGGTTGAACTATTCAAAGCATACAGACAAATACGTAAGCATTCTTCTGGAATAGAGTTTAAATCAGTAAAAGAGAGTTACAAAGAAGTGAGTCTTGGCTCAGTAGCAGTCTTAAAATCATATAAATTTGGCTTGGAAATTTTTTTTTCCATTTGGGAAACTGAAAATACAGTAAAGTTGTTGTTGATTGAAACGTGATAGCAACAACAACTTTTTGTTTCGGCTTTGCTTCATATGTCAAAAATGCAAAAGAAATTGATTTTGGAGGGGAGAAGAGCTACTGCAAACCAGAATGTTTGATGTTTCGTTAAAATGAATGTTAGAATTGGGTCTTTCACATTTGTTTAGAAGGAAGGAAAAAAGTCTAGGTGGGGGAGCCAAAAACAGTGCATATATTTTTTGTATGCTCAAAGGTTGCTTAACCTGCTTTACACAAATACACACATGAGGGAATGGGGAAGAGTGAGGAGAGAATGAGATCTGTGTGAAAGACTTCATGTAGCAGAAGTGTTCTTGATATATGTGCAGATTATTTCTAGAGCACTGAGATGTTTAAAACACAGGTGTTTCAGGAGTTGCTACTGCCACATACAGTCAAATTATAATGCTTACTACTCATGTGGCTTGAAAACATTTTCTGCTGTTTCGGGGGGAGGAAGGGAGGTTAGGGATTTTTATTTTTGGCAGGATGCCTTTGCAGTGGATAGAAGAACAAAGAAATTAGGAAAAGTAACAAACCAAAAGCAGTCAACAAGACAGAACGGCATAACTAAAAACTTAGATGCCTCTTTTTTATCTGTCATGTTTCTTGAAATCATGTGAACTATTGTAAACTGCTTTTTCACTAGTTATGCAAACAGCTCAGTAAAACTCAAGCCGTTTAGACTGGATCTGCAGATGTTCCGGAAGTCAAACTCTCAAAATTTTGTTGTTAGCACTCTGGTGAATATTAAGGTTCATTTGAAAGATATAAACTCCAATGGCACTGGCTGCACCAGGGGTCTCCTGGCATCATGGTGAAGCCATCCAGGCAGATGCCAACATTGCTTCTGGAAACAGAAAAGTTAGATCTCTGAAGATGCTGAGTGTCTGATACTTCCAAACAAGGGCAGTTGAAATCTGGGAAATGAATTACACTCCTAGAAGACTGTAATTGGTTTTCTCCATGTTGTTTATACTGGTGTGAACTAAAATTCAACACATTTTTATTGCCTGTATTCCAACTTAGGCTGCACTTGATCAAAGGTAGCTTAGCTTTCATCCAACTATGGGTACTTCCAGGGAATAAAACCATATTTGTTGTCCAGACTCTACTGACCCATGCAATTTTCAGTAATGCTCTTGTAAGTGTATAACAAATGCAGATCAAGAAAGAAAGTGTCTAGACCTCAGTGTTTAAAAACGATCTCTGTCCCACTAAGAAAGCAGGTAAAAGAAGTGTTTACTTCATACCTATTCCCTCAAGTTATTGTTACACTAAACAAGCTTTGGCGGCTGGGAGCATACATATTAAAAAATGGCAAGGTTTACAATATGGAAAGTAATAGCTTCATTGGGGTATGAAGAATATTTTAAATGAAGTGAACAGTTAAACTTCATTTTTGCACACTCTGGAAAGGATATTTAAACTGTTTTGACATGTCCAGACGCTCGTTTTAGAATCAGAGTCTTTCCAGACATTACTCAATCCACCTGACACTGGAGAAGGAGGATTTGTCACCAGTTCCTGATCTAATGTGTTTTCATGCTGAATTCAGAAACTCTTAACTCTATTAATGTTGAGTAGTTCATACTAAAAATATATTTTTTTCCACAGCCCAGTCTATGCCAGCAGACTTTACTCAAGGGAGAATGTGCAACCTGATACAAATGGGAGAGGCTGGGAGTGGAGCCATTAGGGGATCCCTCCATCAGTAATTTCTAACCACTCTGCCACAAGCATAACCTTATTGTTTCAGATATTTACAGTTCTGTCATTGTTAAGAAGCAATTTTCCATGCTGGTTTATGGGAATTCATTAGAGGTTATTAGTGAGTAAAGATTGCATTCCTGCTATCCTGCAAAACTGCACAACTGTGCTCTTTTAACAAATGACATATAAAGTGATTTACATCAGATCCGTTTAAGGCAACTTTTGATTTCCAGGAAGTCAGATCTTGTCTTACTATGGAAAAGGTTTCCTTAGATGTGTTACAGACTCACAGAGCAGCTGACGCTGGCAGGCACTTCTGGAGGTTGTATTGTCCAACCCCCTCTGCTTGTGCAGGGTCAGCCAGAGCAGGCTGCTCAGGGCCTCCTCCAGATGGGTTTTTATATTTCCAAGATTGAGATGCCACAGCCTCTCTGGGAAACCTGTGCCAGTGTTTGATCACCCTCATGGTAAAGAAGTTTGTTTTTTTTCTAATTTTAAGTGGAATTTCCTGCATTTTGGTTTGCACCCATTGCCTCTTGTCCTGTCACTGGGCACCACTGAGCTCCATCTCCTTTAATTCCTCACCTTAGGTATATATATATGTTGCTAAATACCCCTGACCCATCACTTATCCAGGCTTTTTGCAAAGCTCCCTCCTCTCAGGATCCTGCGCTCCACCCGGACCATCTCATGGTCACTGCAGCTGACCGTCACATTCCCAGCCAGCTCTTCCTTCCTATAAGTATGAGGTTCAGCAGAGCATCTCCAGCTATCGGCACCTCGATCACCTGTGCCAGGAAGTTGACATCAACGCACTCCAGAAACCTCCTGGACTGCTTGTGCCCCACTGCATTACTCTCTTGAATATTATTGGGGTGATTGAAGTTCCCCATGAGGATGATGGCCTGCAGACAAGCGGCTTCTTCCAGTTGACCAAAGAAGGTCTTGTCTGCCTCTTCGTGATCAGACGGACCATAGCAGACATCCAGCACAACATTGCCCGCATTGGTTTACTCTCTAATCCTAATTTATGAACATTCTGCTGGTGATTGTGTGTCATCACCTCCCGCCCCTGTCATTCCCCGTTTAAAAGGCTCTGCTCCAGGCTGGTCTGCCTGTGTTATGTACCTTGTAGGTAACACAAAATCACATTTTAATGTTGCAATCGTAGTTTTAACATGTGTCATCGGGTTGAGGTAAGCCCTAGATTTCCTTTTTGCTCCTAACAAGACACTCCAGACTGCTTTATTTACACTCCTCTGGGCCTATTATGCTCATTTCTTAATGAAGGTGGATGTAAAAAAAATTATGATTGTAAAAAAACCATTACTTGATCAACAAAAAATGTGTAGGTCCCTCTGAATGGTCCATTGGGATTGTTCTTTTGAACAACCCTTTTACTGTAAAATCCTAGTGCTTGGATGGATTTTACCTCAGTTCTGCTGCTTGAAGAAAACCTGTGTGAATATACGGGCATATGTAGGAAGAGGTATAGGATTTCCCACAAACAACTGTATCAATGCGAAAATTATTTAAGCCCTACCTCCATTCAGCATGCGGTTTTTAGCTTCTTCAGACGTAGGACTTTACAGGGTCTGTTTCCCCCATCACACAGAACTCTATTTCTTCTTTTCATCCCCTGAACGAAGAGACTTTAGAGTCACAAACAGTGGAATAAATTTATCTGAGGAACCGACTTATCCTCTGCTCTCTCTGCAACAAAATGTTGCAGGGACATTCTTAAGTATTTCACCTTTTCATGGCTTGAAAAAGTCCCCTCCAGTTTAATCTCCTTAATTTTAATTTACTTTTGCAACGACTTCCTGCTAAGGCAAAGAAAAGATCTCTTTCCTCTTCAACAAAGAAAATCTTTCAATTATTTTTAATTTTTTTTTTAACAGGAAATCAAAATAACCATGCTCTGTAGACCTAGTTGCTGTGCTCAGATTGGTCTGGCTGTGGCTACCATGAACCATCTGCTGTGCTGCCGGTGGAGTGAGACCCACGCACTCCACTCCAGGGCAGGGATGAGCATAAGGCCAACAACAACAGCAACAGCAAAAAATCAGAGAAACCTCAGATGACACACTTCTGGAGATCACGGTTTCTCTGTGATGTGGGGGAATGTTATCAGGCTTGTTACAGGACATCTACACAGTAGGCTGGCAGCTGCCCCCCACCCTCTTTAGTATGAGTTTGGGTCTGGCTGGTGCACCCTGTGCCCAGCTGAGGTTTCAGCCCCGAGCGTGGGGGCTCGGAGGGACCTCTGCGAGGACATGGTGGGGAAGGAGGGCTGCACGAAGCAGAGCCTTGTGTGAATGGCAAAACAATCGCAAATGTGTGTGTGGGGTGTTCGTCATTGTCTTGATTTGGCTTTTGTTACTGCAACTTCTTTTCATTCACTGCGCTTTTCCACAGTCAGCACTGCGGCTGCCAGCAGTCGTTCCTGTGAAATGCTTCTGATTATGGTCGGCGTCAGCAAATACAGTGTCTACAGCCCGTCTGTAGTGTTTCCAAAAATGTGTTAGCCTGGACAGAGGACTAATGGGTCAAAAATGCAAAAATGGTCTGAATGTCAGTTTGAAAAACAAAAGGCTTTGCAACCTGCAAATAGCGGAAGCAAAAACTGCTCACAGTAAGGGACTGAAAGCTTTCCCTACATAGGATGTGTTATTACTCTTCTTTAAAAAGACATACTTAGCAATTGGTCACACTCCTGCCTGGCTCCTGCAGTTGTGGTGGTAGGGAGGGCTTCAGGTGGTGTGTCACGAGATGCTAAAATGAACCATTCGCTGAGTGAGGGAAAAGGAGGGTGTGGTAAAGGTGGTGCTGGCAAGGAGACTTTGTGTTAGACAGCTACCAGTTATATTTTGCAGAGCTGTGGCTGTCACCTGCATTTGGTTCCCATGGTGTTTTTGAACAGGCAGGTGGTGCCAGTTCCTGCTGTGTCAGCAGAGACCTGTGAGTGGGGAAGACAGGCAGGGGAGCACTGGTCCCATCCCCATCCCAGGGGAGTTTGCGCTCAAGTCCTTGCCCTGCCAAAGACATCTCTCTGTCAGCAGAGCTTCTCCAACCCAGCAATTCATGACAAACAGTGAGTAAGAGGACAGGCGGGAACAAAAATAAACTCACACAGTTACGTTAGATGGTGCTTAGCCATTGTTCATGTTTCACACAAAAAAAAGCAGGCTGTAATCAGCACAAGTTGGTGTCTCAGGCCAGTACTGCCAGACACACTGCCAGGACAGCAGTTGCTGATGTAGGAGGGAGGCAGGGCAGACAGGGAGGAGCAGGCATCAGCAAGCAGGGCGGAGATGGGGAGTGGACGCAGGGCCAGGGGGGTGATAGTAAGGAAGGAGCTGGGAGGCGTCGATCAGCCTCGGTGGGAGCAGGGGCGCACGCGTGCACGCACGTGATGGTAGGTGATGCAGCACGTGGATTCACCAGGGAGACCTGAACTGGTCTGAAGCGGGGCCCTGAGTTTTTGCATCCTTGTACTACAGTACACCATGACACTCACTGATGTTCAGCCCCTATGTGGCATTTAACCTGTGGATCTCAAAGCACACACTTGACCAAGGCCCAATTATCCCAATTATCAAAAAAGGATGAAGGGAGGCAAAACAGCTCACCTCCAGGGGCAGAGCTGGTCTTCAGCCTCCAGCCTGCTGCTGCCTGAGCCACAGCAAGGCACAGCTCTGTGGCCACGGTCACTTAAGGGCCCAGGGCCAGTCCTCAGAGGCCTAACCACTTGTTTCTTGTACTCGTGTCCTGTTCCTCCACTCCTCTGCTGGCACCTGCTCTTGGCCAGGGCTGGAGGCAGGGTGTTGGGCTAGTTCAGCACACACCCAGGACATCCTCGGGTCCTTGTACTCTGAGTCTGAGTGATTTTACACTTGCAGAGGAGACATACATATAGCTGCTGTCAGCTTAAGCAGGTCTACTGCTCATCTCCAGAAGTCCTGCCCTGGTGCACTCTGTGAGGCTGGGGGGTGCCAGGCACAAGGATTCACCCTCAGCGCATCCACCAGTGATACTGGGACAGTGGGACCCCTGTTTTCAGTGCAGTCTCCATCTTTGGCTAAGTTATGTGCCATAAAATAACTGTTTCTTCCCATCAAGGAAAACTAGGGTGTGAAGCAAAACGTGGCAGCCTGCATCCCATTACTATCATGGGCAGGGCTTTTGGACATGCATGAGAAACCACCTCCAGCCCACCCACTACAGTTAGTCCAACATATCACTTTTCTACACTTCTCTCTCCTATCTACTATGTAGTTATATTTATTTTTGCTGGATGATATGCTACTGTGCCTTCCAGGTGTGCTGCAAGCTGGGGATAGCTGAAAAAAAAGAATGAGATTCAGTGAAAAGCGATGTCCTCCCACCCATGAGCACTCTTTCCTTCTTCTTTGGTCCTCATATGGTTTCAAAAAAGCCCCTGGCTTCCTCCATCCTCTGCCTCATATGAGTACCTCCTGGAGATTCAAACGGACAAATTCTGATGATCATCAGCGTAGGTCAGCATAGGGAAGGTAAGACTCATAGAAAGACTGTAAATATTTTTATTAATGGACAATAAGAGACCTAATCCACCTTACTTTTATTTGTCCCATTTCTGTCAATGAAAACATACTGCAGTGTGTTTCACTATTCTCCTTTTCGTCAGATACTCTTCAGGTGCCTCTGTAACACAGTTGTGATCACTGCCTTTTTACCATCGCACTGGGTCATGCGTCAACATATACTAGAAAGGGGTCCTCCCCTGAAGGAGCTTGCACCACAAATGTGGCAGAAGGTGGTGGACAGCAGCTTTGTTATCCTCCAGTTACAAATGGGGACCGGAGACACAGTGAGATTCACCCAAGAAAGGGCTTTTATCCTGTTGTCCTGAGGTCCTGTGCCAGCAGCTCCAACAAAGGACCACCCTGTCTCCCGTGCCAGCTGTTGCCTTTCATTCCCTGGGCCAGAGTTTCCTCCAGGTCCCTGGGCCATAAATATCTGGTGGCCTTGGTGCCTGTGGTAAGAGCAGCTCTGGGACTGCACTGAATTACAGTAAGTCAAGTAGGTACGAGAACCCCAGGACCATGAACAAATGTCATCCTGCTGGCTTCACATCCACACCCACCTCTATGTTCAGCATCTTTGAGACTTGTGGCCTGTAACCATATGTACATTAAATACCCTCTGCTATTGATCCCATTTCTCCCCTGCCTGCCGTGTCTGGTCCCACCCAACCAAAATTAATCTCCCCAGTAGCAGGAACCTGAACGCTTATCGCTGTGAGAGCAGTTAAGACACTCAGTTGCCTTTGGTAGAGTAAACCCCCCAGAGACATGAGTAAGTAGAAGATGGCTACATGGCAGATGTTTATATATATGCACACACGCACATATACACACACTCTCCCTCTCTAATTTCTTGACACATGGAGAGCAGCTACACATGCAGCACACTTTGTATTGTACGTCAACTTCAAACATAGCCCAAATCAGCCGTGGAAATGGCAGCAATTATGGTAAGCTGAAACCAAACAAACTGCAGCAACCTAATAGTTTCAATGGCAGAAAAAAAATCCCACATCGTCCAGCTGCAGGAGCTGATAGGAAGACAAGCCTCAAGGCAGCTTATGGTTTCCTGGCTGTCATCAGCTAGCAGCTCAGATACTTGATATAATGAATAATCAGTGTTTGAACTGATGGAGTTGACCTTAAAACACGCTGGGGAGGGGGAAATTTTCACAGTGTGCATTGGGCAATGGAAATTGTGGTTTGAATACATTTACATGGTAAATGTTTGTACTACGGGATGGAATTAAAGCAGGGTGAAAATAAAGGCTGTAGTCACTACATGGCCAAAATATGGAGATATATATATGTATATATATATATGAAACCAGAGAAGGAGCTCTGTAGATGACAACAGTAGATGTACATTGCAAGTTGTCCTTCTCCTGAGGCCTGTATTTATTACACAGATGGCAAAACAAGCCGGTGAGAAGCAGGAGGGAAGGTCTTCGGTAGGCAACTGCATAAAGGCCTTAAAGTTGTCTTCTTAGCAGTGCATTAACAGCACAGGGAGCAAGGCTCTTCCTTCCTTCTTTCCTCCTCTCCCAGAGGAGATGTCAGAGACCTGCCTGACATGGCGATGGTGGGCAGGAGCTGGCTGCCTCCACCTCCACCTGCCTCCTCGTTCACACTGCTCGGTGCTTTGGCAGGAAAGGTGGGCAGCTTTCACTGACTGCTCTTGAGATGCTGTGTGCGGTTAGGGCTGCGGGCAGAAAGCCCGGGAGGAGCCCAGGGGTGCCTTTGTGCGGGGCTGAAAGGAGGGAGCTGGCTGGCTTTCCGGGCTCCCTCTGCATCTGCTACAGGCATCCAGCCTGTGAGGAACCTGGCAGGACCGCGTTCACCTTCTGCCAAGATTTCTGTGAAATTGTATTCCTGAGTTGCTTTGTCATTTTTAGCTGGCCTGGTCACTCTCCAAAAGCCAGGCTTTAGAGGAAAAAAACTAAACCCACTGTGCAGATGTTACAGCCAGGACAGTTAGCATGCAACAGAAGCTTTTCTAGAATTGCAGAGGCATAAAGAGGCAAAAGAAACGAGGTACTGGCTTGGGGAAGGACTCTTGTCATGCACCTCTGCTCTCCTCCCGAGAACTGCTGCCTTTTAATTAAAAAATTAGCTCTTGGGAAATTTGGAATATGGACAGCTTTTTTGCTAAGAGACCACCACTCACTTTTCCCTCTTCTGCCTCCTTAATTTAGGTTAAATTTAAAGGAAATAACTTGAGGTTTGGAAACAAATATCTCTAGAGAGCAGCTCAGTAGTATGGTATGGAATGAAGCCAATAGCTGTAGGGATCATCTAATTTGAATCGAGGCAGGTAAAGAAATGCCAGGAAAACCAAAGCAAACCTTTTCTATACGCATTGCTGGTGGCCTGCTTTTCTACTGCGTTATGCTTTACAATGCAGTGTGCAGCCACATCGAAGGGATCTAATGTTAGCAGATAAATATAGTGAAGTTTTCAGGGTACTCTGCACTCATTCTGCAGGCTAACGGAGACAGCTGCCCACTGTGTGCCCTGCTACATGCTGCCTGTTTTACCCCTCTGCGATTTGGGGTGTTTTACTCCTCAGCCAAAAAGAGAACATGTACGTCACATTCACCATGAGGCTGGCAAGCTAGTAAGCCTTTACTAAGGGACCTTGAAGTAGCCAGTGCAGTACGAAGTTCACACTTCTGCTTACCCAAATCTAGCTTGTTCATGTGCCTGGCTGCTCTGGCAAGAGCATCACTTTACAGGGACAGAAAGGTCTCCTTCCTCAGGGCTGGTGAGGAATAGTGAAGATAGCAGAGCTCTGTACTGGTACTGAGAGACACCGTTTTGCAGAGACATAGAACTGCAGAGTTTCTTTTTCCCTTTCTGTTCTCACCACAGATGCACTGTGTCATCATCAAAATGTTTCCTGTCCTTACCTAGTGGTAGTATTAGAGTCTGTGATGTGGGGCAGGGAGGGTGAGAGATAGAAGCCCTCTTTAAATCCCCAAACCACATCAGAAGTCACTGCACCAGTGGAGAGCCATGCTGCTCCACTTCTCCACTTCCAGCTTGGCCAGTCTTGGTTGGGTTAAAAATACAGCCCGGACTCTGGGGTCCTCAGACACAGCCCTCTTTTAAGCAGGAGTGTCTTCACATTGCCAGCAGTGGTGGTGATTGATTTGATGAGGACCACAGACCCTTGGCAAATGGGCTGCGTCTGCACTTGCCAAACCTTCTGCTGTTGAATTAGGCTGAAGTGAGGTTTCTGCGCTGTGGTCATGAAGGACCTGATTTACAGAGAGGTTCTGGACTGACCAATCTGCAGAGCCAGTCTGCCCAGTAATTTTAAAGGACTAAAAAAACATTTGGAACAGGAAATGAGGAATATGCACAAGTGAAGTTCCCCTCCAGTCCCCTGGCTTGCCTTAATGGCTCTATTTTACCTCTGTACGGCTGCCCTTGGCTTTCCCTGTAAGTGATGTTATTCTGTCAGAAAGATGACGTGTTCACCCAGACAATCGCAAATGGATAAGAAAACAGAAATCTGTATTTTCACTTCCTTAAGCCCATCCACTCAAACATAGCAATTCCCTGGTTTAGGGGAGCTCAGTCATTCTGTGGCTGGCAGGTAAATGTCATAAAATGTAACAAGTCCCAAACCAAATCCCCCCGTCAAATGTCTGTAAAGAGCAAACAAAGCAGAAGGATGCAAAATCCTGTGTGTGTTTACAGTGGACAAGTGTAAAAAGAGCAGCACCTCTCTTCTTGGCCTAGACTCCTTATCCAGATGAACAAGGTTTCAGATGCTTTTGCAGTGACATATCGTGCCAGAGGAGGCAGGGAGCGATGCTGGGGAAGCTGAGCACTCGTTATCTTAATGATGCACCAAGCCTGGAACATTTGAAAAATAGATGTAGTCTTTGGAAAAACCACAGAACAGACAAAAATATATGTGCTCATCTTCCAATCTGGTCACAAGAGACAAGTCATTCCAAGCACTTCTTCAAAAGTACTCTTTTTCTCTGTAAAATAGAGTGCTGCAATTCTGGTGAGAAGGGCCCAAGAAAACCAAGTGTTACCAGAATGCTATTTTTGTGAAAGCAAGCCTGTTGCTTACTTTACTAAAATCTCGTGTTTTCACAGAAATTGTGAGCTTGGCAGGTCTTCCATGAAGTAAATATTTACCTTTCTTACCACAAAGTGTCAACACTGCTTTGCGCCTAACTGTTACCTGGATGTTAGTTCATTTTTATTATCTCGATCAATTTCAAAAAGTAAGAAATGACCACAATTTAAAATTAAATCTGGTAATAAAAATGAATTAATTGACATATATGTCCAGGCAGCACACACAGAGAGCTAAGTCTTCAACACTGAATTACTAGTAGGCTCGTAAGTCTGTCATTAAGCCCCTAAGTGTATACACACGCATCTAAATATTTCTTTCAATTCCAAAGCACAGGATAAGGCACTAATTTTAAGTGTCCAGATTCATCAATGCAGACTTTATTGGACCATCAGTCAAGAGAAGCAACCAACAGCAAAAGAAAAGTGTCTGGCAAACACTCCTGTGGATAAACATGCAGTAGCCATGATTTGTGGTGACAGGGGGTATATTAGATGCAAAGACATGGAAGCCACAAATATACCGAGATCAGCTACAAGTTTAGTGAATTTTAACAGGAATAACTATTATCCTCAAATTCCTATCAGCAGCAATTCACCTGGGCTTTGCTGCTTACTGCCTTTGATTCTCATAGTTCTCCTGGTAAAAACATTCAGGCAGCCAGTGAGAAGGCAGAAATGATAACGTGATTTAGGTGACTGGCTGCCCACATGAATAACAAAAAGGGAGCAGATTAAATTAACATTTTCCAAATAGCTTGAAGCATGAACATAATTCTGCCAAAGCATTTGGTGCATACTTGCAGGTAATACATTCAAGGAAAGGCAGGACTGGTTTGCAAGTAATTTGCTAAGGAAAAAAAAAGAGCCAAAGCAACAAGTTTATAAGGTAATTTAGGGGCTTAATGATGCAGATAAGCATCTAGTGGGAAATTTATGCCTGTGTGCTTTTGAAAAATCCAAAAGGATGTCCAATTTACAACTTTACGTTGCTAAATACCTTTAAGCTTTGGTCTTAGTTGCAAATTAAATATACATTTGCCACAAAGAGCTTGACCCAGGTGAGTGTGTAGCTGCATACTTCTTGCCAGTGCATACAGCTGTGGGCTACAATGTGACACATGCTCTGCAGCAGATAGGTTCGTATCCCTACAGTTATAGAAACACCACAGTAAATGGTTAAAAATGGTTTGCCAGAAAAAAATAAATCAATCCCTCCAAAACAGCACTGGGGATATGAATTGAAGGGGGAATCCGTATCCCTTTATACCTTGTAGTATTGCATAAAAAAGGCTTGAAATTATGGCAGGGCTATACATCAGGGGAAAAAATAGGAAAAGGTTTTGTATACAGTTCATGTGAAAACAAAAAAGAAGGGAGAAGTTTCTGGTTTTGCAGGAGAAAAATTAGGAGAGCAATAGATTCAGTTTATAGATGTGCTCAAAAACTGAAGGGGTGCAAGGAGATCGCACTAGAAGAATAAATTATTTCCTTCAGTAGGTGGAGCCTGAACACGCAAGAAGGCGGTCTTTCTTACAGAAAATTCTTTCCAGTCTTTATTCTAGATATGAGTGTTAAAAAGTTGTTCACAAAAAGAAAGAAGACCTCAAGAACGTAATTTCTACAAAAAAATACTACATAATTCTTAACAGGAGTTGTCTGCACACAGAAATGGTTGTTTGGTGGTGTGGACCCTCGTTATTTCAGCATTGCTTCAGCTAATCTTTGACATGCAGTTAAGCTAACCTGAACCATGCCATATAAAATCAAAATCTCTATGCAGACTTTTATATCTCTGCCGACTGGACCATCATAAAGAAGCAAGCCAATACAAAAAGATCCAAGCATTTGCTTTAATAGGTAACCCTTTAACAGCAGTTTCTTTCAGAAAGGCACTTATGTAAGAGAGATTTCATGTATGGGCTTCAAGGTAGATGGCATACACTTTTCTAGCCTCTTGGGCTTTTGGGTGGGTTTGGGTTTTTTTTTTTTTTTAGTTAATTTTTTAATTATAAGAAACTTTTCTCCTGCAGCAGAAATAGAGTCTTTCCACAACCAGCTTCCTCAGAGAGCTTGTCCTTGCCCAGATGAAGTCTGCCAACACCCTCTGAGCTGAATGAGCCACTGCTTTCCCCCGCTCGGTGCCAGTATTGTCCAGTGTGATCGATAAGGGGTCGGGCTGTGGGCTGGAGGTGCATTCACAGCACACCAACATCTGGAAGTCATTCCCGACCAGAGTGGACTGTGAACACACTAGGCAGACAGGATCCTATAACATCTCTTCTGTCTCAGCCTTAGCTGCCTCCGATGGCCAGATAATGAGAGCACTACTGTGAGTGAAAGTGTTTATGTGTTTATGTGACTGCAGGTATGTGCTTTTTTGCCGCTGATTTCTTGCGTGCTCTGCAGACAGTGAGCGGGGACATCGTGGGGACAGGGCAGAGATGAAGCAGCATGCCAGGGTGGTGTGATGACCGCCAGCTCCAGGACTGTAATGACCTCCTTTTCTCCTGTCTGTTGCAGCAACATGTTGCCTGTTTTCATTAGGGCTTTCTGCTTGGGAAACAACTTTGACCTAGAGCATGTTTACAAAAAGAGGAGCGTTAGCACTGTCTAGCCAAGTGGAGTTATTTTCTAAATGTTTTTCTTTTCCAATTACTTTTTGAATAACAGCAGCATCTCTTGAGTTAACTCACCAAACAGTGTGAAGTCATTACACCAATTTAAAATCCACACATCATTAGAAACCCTTGCCAAGGTTCGTATAAATATGTGTGTTTCCCTGTCTGTGCTGTCCCACTGGACCAGAGCAGTGAACAGAGAAAGTACATTTGCTGCAGCCGCTAGAGTCCTGTTGCGTATGCAGTGGAGCTGCCTGATGAGCCAACAACAGCCCTCAAAAACAAAAACAGTGAAACATTTCTCTTGCAGTTCCTCCAGGAGAGGTAGGGCTTGGGATACACCTTCCGGATGTCATCACTGAACAGTGACAGTCTTGAGAGCAGCACTGAAAAAAATATTACCCAGCAGGTTTTGAAGGCTGCAATTTGGTGGCATGCCAAGAAATCATAATATCTTAGATACCTTCGTGACCCCTGTGACCACAGCCACTGAACACATCACCAACTTCATCATCCTTGTCCCCTCAAATATCCTGCAGGAACCCCTGCCACTACTCCTTCTGTCCCATGCAATGACCTCACAGTTGTGCCTATGATGGTGTGTAAGTGCAGTCCTGGAGCCGGAGTCAGGGCCCATCACCTCACTGGCCCATTGCAGCAGCTTTGGGGAAATCTCTGGGGTCATCCCAGCATACCCCAGGAGGAGCAGTGAGAAGAGAAACCAGGTACCTCCTGCTATCTCAGTCTGGGTGCTTGGCACAGACAGATTAGACGCCTTGTACCAGGTACTTGGAGGATACCTGGAGACAAGAGCCTCAGCTCTCCACTGCAGCTTGCACAATGACATTGGTGCATTGCAAGACCATGTAACCTAGCTGCAACATAGAGCACCAGAGAAATGCAACCCCAAAGGCACAATGCTGGAGAAGGGCGTGAGAGGGACTAGCTGGAGTCATTGCAGGGAGCTTAGAAATCGGCCTGGCTTATTTTCATACACCTTTTAAATATTCGGTTATTAAAAAAATCTATATCCTAATTTCCCTGAAAATGAATGTGCGCATATTCTGTTAGCTTTTTAAATGGTTACAGGGTTACAGGCTTTTTTTTACACACACTGATCTGCTGATTTCTTTTGGTTAACTAGTTAACTATTTAGTGATATTTCCAAGAGATGTGGCTGGGTTTTAATAGGTTGAATGAGATGGTGCTGATGGTTTGAAATACAGAAGTTGAAATATACATGGGTATACCTGCTAGCAGCCATGCGAGAACAAATTAAAATATCTTACGTTTCTGATCTAAATATCTACCTTTCAGCATTTACTTACATAATTTTTCTTTTCTACTCAGAGAAAAAATGGAAAGGTAATATTAGACTGAAACTGCTCCAGAATCTGTTTTGTCAGCCATTAAACAGATCATTATTCCAAATTCATTATTTTCTATTCCTTCTGAACTTACATTATACATAAATAACAGAAAAATAACTTTCTCCCTCCAAAAAACACTCTGGCATGAAACTCTCATAAACTTCTTAGAGTGTGCATGGGCAATAACAGATAACAGTTACTAAAAGAAATATTTTGAACATTTTATGAATTCTGTTAAACAATTTCATTGGCAATAGAAATGGGAAAATGCTTTTTAATGTTCTACTTTACCTAGTAATGCAGAAATCAAAGGTGTAAATCAAAATAATATGTCTCACTATGGTGTGTTGACATATGCTGTTATTTTAGATATCTACTTCAGCCACTTTGCTTATTAAGATAAGGCTTTTATGACAGTTTTTGAATTAAATTCCCATAATCCTTAGTTTACTAGTGTTAAGAGCCTAGATAAACCTGTCAAGTTATGGTCTAAAGAAAAGATTTTTTTCTTTTCTGCCAAGGCAAAGGTTTGCATATGTTACTCACTTTTGATGCTTCCTCCTAGAAGAATGTCAGATTGATACGAGCCTACATGTCTGATCTATGGATGTGCTTGTACTCCTGTTTTTAGACACTGATTAACAAAAAGTATTGGGTCATAAATATTTATGTCTAAAACCAGATGCTAAACTTACTTTATTTAAATCATCTTAGTAATTAAAAAAGGATCTCATAACATATGATTGAATGTTGTTGACCGGTTACAGGATTCTTAGCTCTAAGTTGTTAAATCAGTTATTGAACTGGTCCTCCAAGCTTTTATTTAAGATGGCCAGCAGGCAAGAAGTTTAATTTCAGCATTTTGGAAGATTGGAATATATTTTCAGCCTGAAGCATGTTTATTTACAGCCCATTGGAAATAAAGTCAGTAAAAATGTGCTAGTATAATCCACCGAATTCAATGGCTACATCTTGGATCCAGCATGGAAATTGTGGCTTGGTACTTTGAAGCTACTCCTGTAATGTTCCTACATTTTTAAAAGGAGGTGATCTAACATTCAGACTATTCAGAAGACAAGGATGACTATGAGAGAGTAAGTGAGAAAGAAAATGAATTTCAGGCTTTGGAACAGGCTGCCCAGGGAAGTGGTTGAGTCACCATCCCTGGAGGTATTTAAAAGACGTGTAGATGTGGCACTTAGGGACATGGTTTAGTGGTGGACTTGGCAGTGTTAGGTTTCCGGTTGGACTCGATCTTAAAGGTCTTTTCCAAACTAAATGATTCTATGATTCTATGATTCTATAATTCACAGGATTTGGAATTTGCTAGAAAATCAGCATCAAAAGAGATGAGACAGTGAGAAAGTGGCATCAGAAAGTCCAATGAAAAGTTTTGTTTGTTTGCATCATGGCAGTGTGTATATATGCGGTGTTTTTTTCATGGATTTTCTTGGATTCTCAGTGTTTTGCAAGCCAGTAGAGTATTTGAAGTATGGTTGGAAGAGCATTACTCGTGCTCATTTGACCTGCACAGTGAAGGATCCTCCTGAAAAATAGTATGTGGTTATAACATAACTGAAGAGTTTATCACAGTGTGATAGGGACATAAAGGATGGAGCAATGCCTCATTCAAAGCTTCAAGCCAGTGACCCTGTTACTCCAGGCATACAGAGGACAGGTCCTACGTCAAGTCCTTCCTTTCCTTCCAGGTGGACGTTGTAAGATCTCATTCACCTGGTGTGCTCTGGGTGAGTGGTAGCTCCTGCAGTCACAACTTGTTGGGTGTCACCACATGAAGGATCAGAGAGAACTCCCATTGGAAAACATTCATAAGTGTTCATTATTTCCTTTCGACTCCAGGCCACAAAGACTCTCTGCTACCCACTAAGGGAGGCTTAGGAAGGTGAGGAAAGGAAGCTGAATGCCTGGGACAGCTGGATTCGTTACATGAAACCACTACACATGAACAGGCAAAAAGGGACTTGACATTGTGGAGCAAGAGATATCAAGTGCCTGCGGAACAGAGGTTCATGAGTAAAGAAATAAGTAAGAGAGAGGTCTACTTAGCTTGGGCTGCAGTCCCAGTTCAGCCAATGAGACCAAGCAAAGACAAAGACACGGAGGGAGTAGCAACAGAAGCTGTATTTTGGTATAGCTGATCTCTGCAAACAGCTTTGAGGCTTGCTTGTGTACCATACAAGTGCTGCAAGGATCGCACCGTGTTTGAAACCATCTGGTTCTCTGCTGCACCTTTTTGCCTGGTATAGACAAGCCCTTAAAATTCAGCAGCTGTCTCAACATATTTTCACAAACCTCTTTTCCAGTGTTTGTCTGTCCTCACATGTTCTGCCTAATGCGCACAGTAGCAGCTGATGAAAGAATGGTTAAGGGCAGAAACAAAGGCATAGCTTGTCGCGTGAAGCCAAGCAATTATTAAAGCTATTGTGGATGAGGGTGCTGAGCTACCTGTGTTTAAAAGAGACTTAAGGGAGTGTTAATGCTGAACCTTCAGGCAAAAAGAGCCTGTTTGACAAAGATATTACCTCTAATACATTGAGTAAGCAGAGATTTAATGTTAAAATACTATTGACTGAGGTCTTTGGTTTACAGAATGACATATTTTTGCTCCCATAATCCTTCCTTCAAGTTTAACAGCAACCACAGAATAGTATTATGGAATTAAAATTAATTTGTATTTTTCAGATCTAGTATAAAGGCAACAAATTTCTCTGCTGTCCCTTTGAGTGGGTACAGACTATATTCTATAGAAAGTGCATCAGCCTTAAGGAAGTGTTGTGAATTCTGATACTTCTTCATCCTCATGCTGAAAATTTGTCTTTGTATCTTGAGTTACCTGAATCCTTTATCAGCTGATTCCACTGTGAAGTGAAAGCCATCATCAGAAGACAGGGATTCATATTCTTCAGAGAAACAGTGTGTGTACAGATATTATCAACTGAGGTGAGGGAGGATGGACCTATCTCTATGGTGACACAACTGGCATTATTGCACTGCATTGCAACTGTCAATAATATATTGAGGTAGCAGTTGTAGGCTAAGCTAAGTCCCAAGAATGGGCAAACATTTTAGCCATCTGAGCAAGTGGCTAAACCTTCTGTAGTTCCCAAGTTTTAATGTGCCAGCCTCGGCAGCTAATCCCTCACGAGCATTTCCAGCACACCAGGTAAGTTGAGTATGATCTGTATAGGGTCATAAAGCTCCATCAAATGAACAGCCCTGTCAAGAGAACAAAACCACTCAGGATAGAAGTGAGCTTGAGAATGATTAGACTTTTTTAACTCTGTCTTTTTTTGAAGAATCAGGAAGAAGGTTGCTTTTCTGCCTGCGCAGGTTTGGGAACATGTGAAGATGTTATAGTTGTCACATCAAGGATGATGAGAAGTATCTGAGCTGCAGAAGAAGGATCACAAAACAAGGCTGTGTTATAACACACAGTTCATTTAACTTGGGGGTTGTTATCTGGGTCGTTTGTTAAAGCAACTGAAACTTCTCATGGGGAAATGTATATCTATGGTAATGTAAATTCTATGCAATGCTATGTATATTATAAGTGATACAAAAAAGGTAATGGCTGAATCTTTCAGGACCTACTCTGACTCTCCCAAGTCTGTTGTCACTGATATTAGTTGTAAACCCTTCCTGACCTCATGAAGAGGAGAAGGAGGAAATAGCTCTGCTCAGTAGAGGAGCTACCCAAATCTTCCATGCTCATCATGCACATCCCGCCCCTCGCCAACCATTAAAATTGCCATTTGGAGCAGTTTTTGCAGATGGGGTTTTCCCTGGCTGACAACACAGTTTCTGTGATTAATACTGCTAGGAGCTCTGCTCCACCCCGGCAGCTTGCTGTCCCTACCCCTTCCAATGCTAACCTGCTTGCTGAAGCAGGTTCAATTTTGCCAGCATTTTGCTGGTGGCAGCCAATGTTTTGCCTGCAGTTCAAAATTTTGCTAACAGTGGTGGAGCCTGCCCTGTGTTTGCACTGATTGGAAATTTCCAGGCTGTAGATAGAACTTTACAGGCCCCAAACAGCTGCAGCTCATAACTGTAGCTGCAGTTGTTGCTGGTCTGGCTTGTAGCTGGCAAGGAGGAGGATATTAAAATCCCATAAAGATAGTATCAAATTAGAAAATACTGTACAGTGTGCTTTTGTTTCTTTTAAGGATGAAGAAACCAGATGAGAGAGGACTTAAGCTCCCTCTGTGCATATATGCAGAGCGGAAAGAAATTACATTTAACTGACCCCTTGATGATAGGACTTGGTATTTGACTATATTTAATCATGTATAGAAAAGACAGTTGCACTTTTCAACAGCTGCTCTTACTCTGAGCTTCAAGGGGCTAGCAAAAAGATTAGGTCTGGACAGGAATTTACTCCCTCTCTCTCCCCCCCACCAAAACCTGCATTTTTCATGACTTTTGGAGTTCCAGGGGGAAAACAAAACAAAACATGTTCTTTACTGTGTTCAAAACTTTACTGCAGTTTCAATAATGTCATGGCAATATAGGTGGAAGCAGATGGCCGAGAAAGAAAGCAGACCCTGCAGGTGTGAGAGCATAGCCCACCAGCTTTGGGATCCTCCATCGGTGGGGCTCATCTTCACCCAGGCACAGAGGAAAGGTCTTACTGACTTCCCAGGTTAGACTCTGAATAACAGCGTAGTCTTTTAATCTGTTTCAAAGGGTTTCAGCCCATTTTCAGGGAGACAACTGACCATAGCATTGTTGTTGCCGATACCTGGCAAAGCTTTTAGTGGTCACAGTGCACAGAGGGCAGGGTGGGATGATTNCGGGGTCACATCCCGGTGTCAGAGTGCTCTGATCTGACCAGATGTGCCAAAACTCAGGTGGGATGTTCGGGATGTGGTCAGTGTAGGGACTCACTTTCCGATCTAAACATGGTGGAGGATAATTTCTGATTTCATCTTGAGCTTCTTTATATTCCTGATAAATTCCCCAAACATGTCCACTCTCAGAATGTGCCCAACAGATTTAGAGATATAAAAGAAAATTTGGGGTATAAACTTTACCAGAATATGTTTGATGCTGCTATCAGTATTTTAATTAAAATATAAATTAAATAATTACTTCTCTTGGTCCTGTTTCACCAGCAACCTTCAATATACATTAAATAACTGAATGCTATGATTTAAAAATGATTAAAATTTAAAACCAATCTTCTGGAGGGGAAAGAGGTAGAGTATTCTAACAACTGCTTCTACACTTTGCACATATGTGAAGACATTAATTTTAAATGTTCACATTAGAAGGTGTTGTGTGACATGACCCAATATTAATGAAAATAGCCTTTTTGAAAACAGGTTATGAAAGTATTCGGCATTTAAAAATCCAGCTTAATAAGGAGACGCAATTTACACAATACCTAAACTGCAAATGCAGGTAATGGTGTCTGGTTTCACTTGTTAGGTGCACGTGTCATTCATGTTAATGTTAACAGTAATTGTGTGTGGGTAGTATCTCTTTTAATTTTAAGCTTCAAAAGGGGCAAAAGGAAGGAAGCAGCTCAGATTGCTTTCCCACAGTAATACTGAGAAGGCCCAATGCTTAGTGTAACGGAGCAGCCAGTACGTCAGCCTTACAGCTACTAAGTAAAGCTATAGCGCATTCAGGCTCCAGTTCTCACTGGAACTCACAAACTTGGTGTATTGCAACTTAATTAAATCTTCATGCCATTTGTTATATCAGTTAAATGCCATTTTTTAAATGATCAGTGGGAACATTTGTCCACATGTGGGTTATTCAGAAACACAACATCACTTATTCTGATTACAAATGGGAGTGCATGCTGTGTAAAGGCATAGGCATAAGATGCTTTGCTCCTTTGAAAAATAAACTTTCTGATTTAAATAGTGCTTATAGTTATGCGTGTAAAACAAATGCAGTTGCCTACTTCACATCCATGTAGCTACTGATATACAGTGAAATGACTTGATATAAAACGTGTGGTCAGGAAGCCTCCCAGTGATAGTCCCATGCAAATATTTTTGTGCATATCTGCATGTACTCAGATACACACTGGCATTTTGTCCCAGGCCGAGTAATTACTTCTGTGATTAGGTTTTTGTGTAAACCACGACTCAGTCTTCATCCTTTCACAAATGCACTTTCATTTATACTTTTATAATTATGAGATCTTCATAGCTGTAAATAAAGTTCAGGGAGATTAGGAATAAAAGAACATCTAATTATCTTAAACTGGCAAAATTGTATTGGTTAAAGAAATATCTTTTGACAGCAACACGAATTCAGTTCTGGTGCTGATTATCACAGGAAGTTCTTGAGCCCGAAAGCATGCCAAGACCATTTAAAAAGACTGGATATTAATGCAGATAAAAAATACCCCAAATGGTCATAGTTGGTTATTACCAAAATATTGGAAGAGTGTTTGATCTCATATTACCCAGCTTAAAACAATCTCTCTTGTAAGAGCAGAAGGTGGGGCCTATGTCAAGAAGATGCAGTCTAAAGCCAACTGTGTTTGGTTGCTTTACGCATCATCTGCTAGGAAAACACATTTGGTCTCCTTTGAACAGCTTCCCCTGACCGCCCCTACAATGTCGCTTTTCCTGCTGCTTTTCTTTCAAACACAGAAATTCCGTTCCTGAAGGAAAGACCTTTCCAAAGAGAAGCAATAAAGGATATTGTTATCAGTTTCATCAAATGCTCCACCACAGTGCATTGTGAAGTACAAGTTTGTTTTGGTAAAGCACTGGAAGCTTACTAAGTTTCTATTTGTGCAAAACCTACATAAACCAGTTATGAAAGTAAATGTTTAGAGCTGAGCAAAAACTCTCTTTTGTTTGTTTGTTTGCTTTTTGTGGACAATATTTTTAAAAATCTGAAGAGTTTTGGATAAACTGGAATAGGTACAAACACACCATGTTTAGAGCTAGATCCAAATATTAGTTGCAGTCCAGGAAATTTTGGGAGGGAGGGGGAAAACATTCATAACACTTCAGTTTACATCCCAAACCTAGATACCTGATCATATATCTAAACTTAGCTTCACCCTAGGGCTGGTGGGAAGAAACAGGCGCTGTGAGCAGTCAGATGTCAGGGGCCTGGCTAGACACTTGGTAAGCTTTAGGGGTGCCGAGGTGTGGTGGTGAGTCCTCACTTGCTGCTCTCTGCCTTCACTTCATGCCAACCTAAATAAAACATCGCCATGTGTGGTTCACAGGAGAAAAGAAAGGCTGCCCTTGCCTCTTTGGGACTGTCCCTGGGGTCTTCTCCCCAAAGGGAGAAACTCAAAGGATTTTAGTGGAGCACAAGGACTCTTGCTTCCCATTTGCGAGCATCGAGGCTGCTTGTGGAAGATTCTCAACAGTTTTGCAGATCAGTTCACTCAAAACTCATTGAAGTTATGCATAAGCTGTATGAAATTATGCACATCTCTCACCAAATGACACTAGAGCACCATTTTGCCATGTTGATGGAAGTACTATGGAAAACAGAGATGGGTACAGCTATTCAGTGAACGATTTTTTTTCTGTGGTGAATAGCTGTATTCCTTGGGTAATGCTTTCAGTGAAAAATATACAACTAGATTTACAATTTTTAATGACTGATCTCTGCTGCCATACTAATGTTTCTTTTACATAGTTTTCCTGCCCTCTTCATCACACAGAATTTTTCTTACATGCAAAAGGATGATGGATATGCTTGGACTGGGAATATGCAAAAAGGCAAAAAGGTATCCACAACTCCAGCAGAATTCAAAATAAGAAAAAGCTTACTGAAGTTCCAACAATTCAGTTGAGATCTAATCACCATTCCTAAACCTTATTTTATTTTTGTCATCTGCTCTTTCATGTTGCTGCTAGCCATTTAGATCCAGGAGGTCAGTCTCTGGTGAACAGAAATTCCCAGTGTTAGCAGCTCTATCTTTATTGGATGTCTTACATTTATATATTCACAAATGAGCCCTAGTCTTCGTTTAAAAAATGGACTGTCTCACTTCTACCTACATAACTGAAATAGAACACAGAGGAACAAAAAATCGAGCATAGATTTTATGGTTTCCATCTCTGGTTCTGTTCCTGGAAGGCTGCAGTTATTCTAGCCTCATGCGGTTCACGTGATGATCTAAATAAAACACAACCCAAGTATATATGAACCCATGGGTAAGTGTTGCATGCTGAGGGCTGTGTGATCACAGCCTATTGTAAGCACAACACATGGAAAAAGTGGAAGCACCACGGTCTGAGATGGCCTCTCCCTGGCATTTCTTGTTTTCCAGAAGCAACCTCCTCTGCTATTTCATAGGGAAGCAGTGCTGGGGACAGACCGTTTCTGCAGTGGAGTGCCTTGGATGCTCACAGAAAGTATCAAAAAAGCACCAGAATTGATTCAACTCTTGTATGGGAGGCCGCAGCCTCAGACCGGAACACATCACACTGTGGAGGATGGGTAGTGCTGCCTGCATCCACACGAGTTGAGCCCCACTAGTTGTTTTTGCTGATAAACGAGGCTTTTGAGTCATTTTATTGCTGTTGCTTCCCACCTCAGGTATCAACATGTGGCCTGGAGGTCTCGCTGCCATGAGAAAGATTGCAAAGTTGCCGGCTCACGTTGGTGCTGTGTGCTACGGTCGCTAGAAAAAACATGATGTCATTATAAAACAAGACATGACACTGAAATACGAGGCTGTGAAACCCTGTCATTTGCAAGGCTGTAATATGCACTAATGCAGTGAAAGAGAGAGCAACTTAGATGTTATGGTGATAATGTGCACTTACCATATTTCTCTGGGCTGGAAAGAGACCACAACTCTTTATTTTGACAAGGGATAATATACATCTTTGAGAGTGACTATGGAAGAAAATTTAGCTTGAGATGTCAAGTAGTCCAGCATGCAACAGAAAGCTGCCAACATCTGCTGAGGTGTTGTGTTTTCTTGTGTGAAAAATACAACTCAGATGTAGCAGCAATCTTTGCAAGGGCCGCACCACTTCAGCGGGAAAATACCACCTAAGGCAGAACATTGTCTGTTTATTTAAAACAAAATTAGGAACCAACAATGTATTATTCATGGTCTTTAGTGTATCCAGAGCATCTTGTGTGTTTCTTTAACTGCTATAAATACAGATTCAGCTTGCCACACACAGAGCACTTCATCTGAATCTCGTCAAATAAGTACATTATTTACATTTCATCCCATCTTAAAACGTGGCTTTCTCTTTTGTGCTTGTCAGTGCTGCAGCAATGCCACACCAGTGCAAGGGTGGGTTCCTAGCATTGTGGTCCAGATCCTTTCCTGACTGCTGTGTGCCAAATGGGAATGCCTTCCTTCTTATCACAAGTGGCATTTGGACTTTCCATCCTCAAAACAAAAACCAGGGTCAATCTTTTTACAAAAAAATCAGGATGTCAACCTGAATCAATTAACCAAGTTTCCCCATTTATCTTCTCTTCTCCTGCCCCTCCCGTCACTTTTTCTGCATGAGCAGTTGCTTAAAGTCATGCATGTAATTATCTGACAGTTATTTCAATAATACAAAAATAAATTAAGCAATCCTTCTCCCTTTTTATGACTGGAATCTTGTGCTGAGTCTATGGCTCCTTCCAGGAGTGTGGAGCATAGATATTATTACCATTTGTAGCTACACTGAGTGGCTTTTATTCATTTTCACAGATACACAAAATGCAAAAGACTGTTTGTTTCCATATCTCTTTATTTTTTTTCCAAGTGTAAACTAAACAACTCCTTTTACATCTCTTGCTGGTTAGCAGCCAATGTAAATGCTTATGCTAGGAGAACAAGCCCATTTCCTGCCGTTAAGGCTTTTTTGTTTATCCTAGGGCTACTCACTGCCACTGCCTGCCCCTGACAGACTATTAACCCCTGTTTCTAGCAGGCATACCAGATGTGGGTTTCTTAAGCAAATTATTGGTTATTTCACCACATGTCGTTTTTGCAGTTAAGTGTTTCCAGCCTCTCAGAACATTCCATAGAAATAACATCACATTTTCCTCCAACCTGTTAATTAACATAATTATTTATCAGCCTGAAAACCACAGCTTGAGATTGTTAAGCAGCAGACAGATATCCACTGGACAGTGGCCCAAGAGACTTGGAAGAGTGATGAGAGGAGGGAGGCTGTGGGAAGGCATGCTGTTTGCATTTCCCTCCACCACCTTCTCTGAAGACCCCTCCAGCTGATAAGACACATCCCTTTTTCATGCTGCAGGCAGAGGAGGTTTCAGAGTTACTTCTCTGCCAAGATCTACCCAGCTGTAACAGGGAGATCTGGTTCCAGATGATCATCCCAAAAAAGAGGTGATACGAGAATTATGTACCCTCTGCTGTCCCTGGCAAATAGTCCAACCCACCCTTTGCATCGGTTTGCTCTTTGTGCACACATCTAATCTCCCTCACTGAAAGGAAGAACAAGATTACAACATTTATAAGGCTTCTAGCATGTAATTTCTTCAGTCAGCACATGAGATAACCAAGAGGGTCTTTGTCCAGTGTTGTGCATGCAATATTCATCCTCAGGTCAAAACTCATAGGGCCTTGCAGAATACATTGCAAGCAGCAGGTCCAAACTACTCATTAGATACCAATGACAGATGAAATACAAAATTGGTTGATACATTTGAAATGCTTAGGTGACCCCATTTTTTCAATCTGCAAATGCAGATGCAGAAGGTCTGTCTTGGCCCTGAGCAGATTAATCCTCTCTTGCCCCTGGGCCCCATGTGAGTCTAACGCTAGAACTGTTTGCACAGGTCTCTGTATGGGGTGGATTGCACTCAACTTTTGAAAGGTTAGGCACTGTAACTTTCTACCTGAATGTGTCTAGGCTGCTTTTATAGCTGCAGCAAGTCCTGTACTTTTGCCAGTAGCTGTACTGTAGTTTATGCATACCTGGTAATTGAGGGGATTTCATGTAAAAATTAATAGTAGCAATATGGAACAGGGGTGGATATGTTTCTAAGTGGCTGCATTTGAGCTTAGAGCTGCAATGGATTTTTCTTTTTTTTCCAGTTAGACTTCAGAAAAATGTAACTTGGACAAATGAACTAGAATTTCCTATGACCACAGTTCAAACATGCTAGTTTTCCTAAAAAATATTCAGGACATCCAATTATATTCCCAAGCCTTCCAGTTCATTTGCAAGCCTATCAACATAGTAGGAAGTATCCAAGACTAGAAAGCTGTAGGAGGCAGTGATCTCCTAAGTAGCCCCTTTGCTTCAGAATTGTTAAGGATGCTGCAACAGGTTGGTGGCTCTCGGGTATACATAAAATTACTGTAAAACAAATGTCACAGCACAGTCTTGACCAGTTGTCCACATGATGCACTAGTAAGTTAGACATTAAAACATAGTGCATTAAAACGCTTTACTTAATAAACGAGCAGACAACAATTCACTTACTTCAGGAACTGTGCACATTAATGGTAGCAGTTAATCTGTTTTGTTACTTTACCTCAGATGACAGATACTAATCTGGGAAAACTCTATGGAAGTTTCAAGTCTTCAGGAAACGTGAGGAGCTGTGCTTGCTAGTGTCATATCCACAGTTGGTTTTGCTTTATCGTGTTAGTTCCTGTTATACACTGCAGGCCAGATGGCAGCAGGCTGACATAAGTTTGAATAAGCTGGCGAAGAAACACATGGTCTTATGAATGATGAGCACGAGGCCTGTTTCTCCAGATGCTTGGGGAGATGCTTGATACAGTAAAACTTAATAGCAGACTGACATTTTAAGTGAGCAGCATGGGATCTTCTCTGTTGTTCAAGCAAATCACACCACAAATGGAAACCATTCAACATAGACAAGCTTGATGAAACACACTCAGGTCTTAATATGAGACCTCTAGGTACCAAACCTGGGCTTATGGAGCAAACACAGGCATGCACATCTCCAAATGTTGAGAGAGGTGCTGTAAAGAGAATGGATAGAAGTGAAAAACCTTACCAAACTCAGGCTCTACTGGCCTTTGGCAACTGTATTTCTCAGGCATTCAGTCATGCCTGTTTTCAAAGGAATTGAAGGGGTTTTAAAAATGGTTATAACTTTTTACTGACTTAGATGAGAAGGAGCTGTCTGTCAACAAATAGGAAAGATCATAAATACAATGTTCACAGAAGCCAGCTTCAAATTATCCAGCAAATTATCTTTTGTTGCTGAGATTCATTCACTCCTTTGTCTTTTAATTTTTTTTTTCCCTCCCACATGACAAAAAATATGATTTTCCTTAAATACCTTAGTTGCTACCATTGATTGTTCACTCACATTCTGTTAACTGTCACAGGAAGGTAAGGGTCTCAGTGAGAACACATTCATTTAGGGACAAATTGATGACAGTTCCTCTTTTTGCTATTTCTGGAATGACACACATGGGCCACATTTTCTCACAGAAAGGAAGAAATACTGATTTAAGTTGAGTGCACCAATACATACAGAAACATAAATTTCTCTGGATCAATGGCTAAACCCAATAAACTTTAAAGAAAAATCCTACTGATTTCAAATGAAACTAGTTGTGACTGAAAATGAATTTTCAGTAAATCATGACAGCTTTGGGCTCTGCTAGATCCTGTTGCCAAAATTCCCCAGATCAAGCAATGCATGCTTGCTATGTTCTACAGTTGCATCTGCAGTGACTCACATGTACCAATGGATATCTGGAGCCCAGATGTTACGTGAAAGGTTGAAAATATCACACTGGCTCAGGGTCTATCCTTTCACATTGCTCCCTTGATGATTCCTGCTCCCCCCCTGCCCGCAATGTAATTTAAAGAAAGAAGAGCTGATAAGGTTTCCACATTTCTCCTTAGGAATCTGTGGCATTCACTTGGGGCTGCAATAAATAGGTCCTTTAATGCCATCAGCAGCTCAAAAGAATTTTGAATGCATACTGGAATACAATCTCTTAACCATTTTCTCTCATTTCCAATTAGGCCACTTGTCCTGCATAAGTTTCAGGTTTTTTTCATGGTACTTTTAACTGGATGATTCAGTAACACTAAGTACTATTGAAGCAAGATCAAGATGTGTGTTTTGCTATACCAAAGAGGTAAATACACATTCTCTTTAGCAACATTGGTGATAACAGCTCATCCAAAGAACAATTTTCACTCCTTTTCTCCCCTTAGCAGGTGTTCTATTCCTTCACTTCAGCTTAGCTTACTCATGGGCTAGGTGGGGAAGCATGATGTAGTCAATGGAGTCAATTTTCCTATAGGCTTGCAGTCAAAATTATCTTTCCAGAAGCTGTGGGCATCAGGATGGGACAGATGAGGTTAAATTTTCAAGCTTCACTTTCATTTATGAAGTCAATAGCTTCTGAAGTTGGAAGTGAGGGTGAGCATTCTGTGCGTGCCCTCAGTGCTGTTACTCCACTTTAGATTTCTTTTTATGGTTTTCCCAATGCAAATATACTTTCATACTCCCTACTTGCTAGCAAGGTAGCAAAAGCATCCTTTTGCACACCTGCATTATCCACCATATTCCTGAGCAGTCATTAAATGACTGCTAGATGATGGAGGGCAAAACATGCTTCTAGAAGAGCCATCTTTTTGAGGAGATTCAGAGCTGCATTCTGGTGACTTGCCTTAGTGAAAACTCTCAAAAGAGACATTTCACTCCCCTCCCTGCATGGGTTCCCCAAACCTCTCTTGTCACTCAGGTTTTGTCTCCAACCACCATCAGTCAGCAGGAAGCCAAACCAGTGCAAGTCATGAGGCAGTAGCTCAGCTCCTCGGGAAGCAAGCACACAGGATAAGACATCTGACCTTAGAGAAAGGTAGCAGAAGGAAGCGTGCAGCCTGCTCACACCATTACCTCACACAGAGAGGGAAAGAAAGAAACTTCAAGGTGCAGAGTGCCAGAAAGCTGGAGGAGAAGCAGCAAGATCCAGGCAGCAGCCTCCCACCTGCATCCTCCAGCTAGCCCACAGTCCTGACTCTGAAAGCACCCTATGAGGTTCAGCTATCACAGATCAACCCCTCTAGCTGCCTGCTGCCTTCTGCCCTCCACAAGATCCCTAGGAACAAGGCACACTGATGAGTACAAAACCCACACAAGCACCTGAGATCTGCCTATAAACCACCTCTCAGTGAGAGCGCTCCGCCTGTGTTTTATAGTTACCACCTGCTGTTGCTCTGATCATATGTTCCCATCAAGTGACCTGTAAACTCAATTCACCTGGGCAGACAGCACAATCTGGCACAGTTTTAGGCACTCTTTCTTCCATAATGACATCTTCCTAGCTATTTTATTATAGCTTGTATTTTATCTTTGCATGAAAAACAGTTGAAGGGTTTTTTTCCAGAGAAAAACCTACAGCTCTGGTATTATTACTCATCATGGGTACAAAGAGCCTTATGCTCTTTAATATACTTAGATAAAACAATAAAACATTAATAATGTTTGTTATTTAAAATTAGTTAAGTGAACACTGGCATTCACTGCTATATTTCAGCCAGAGGGGCCCATTAACTTTCATTTTCTTTCTCTTTTTTTCTCCACACTGACAAAACATTTAAAAAAGTAAAAAAAAAATTAAAACCATACTCCAGAAACCTCTTCTCTAAAGCCTTTCAAAACTGGTAGAAAAATATCTACCTTGATTGTAAATCCTCCTACTCAGATGCCTGGTTTTTTGAGAGGGTGGTTTTTTTATAACTTTAGAAAGTTGGAAGCTAAGCAAGTTTAGAATAGAAACTCAATAGAACAGCAGCTGGTGGCCAACCCTAAACATGCCTCGACTCCTCTTGCTCCAGTAAGATGTTTGACTAGTAGGGTTGAAAAATTTGAAGGAGCCACTGTGCTATTTGATATAGTACAAATAAACTTCCTAATTAATACTCTTTCTATTTATTTGTGAAAGCTCCTAAAACATAGTTCATAATACTTAACTGTTGTTTCTCTCTGAGAAACTCTCCAGCAGGCCAGGGTAGCTGGGTAAGCAAGCTCCCTGGGACCCCTGTACCGGCCGGACACCATGCCACTAACCCAACTCTCTGCTGTTGATGCCAACGCTGCTTCTTCCCCAGCAGTGCAAGTGGAGAACGGGGTGTACTGGCCTGAACTCCTGTGTGCTGGCTTGTGTTGGTTTCGCTCTGACTCTCAAAGATATTTAAATTTCTTTTTTTTTGTGGGGGCGCGTGTGCGTGTGTGCTTATTTTAAGCCCGAATCCCCACTGGAATGCCGGAGCCCAGCATTGCTGCAGCAACTGTAACGGAAAACAGTGGTTGTACACACCAGTTTGTGGCTGGTGCAGGCACTCCAGTCCTGTGCCTCAGCGGCTGCGCCGACTGTGGCACCGTCCCCTTCCCGGCCCTTGGCTAGATGTGCCAGGGGCTGTGCTCCATGGCCTGTTATGCAGTTGAATGCTTTCCATGGGGGTTTTGTATCTGAAGTAAAGGCTTTGCTCTTGAGAAACCTGAACAGCTACTCGGTTATAGTCACCAGCAGTTTTCAAAGTCGTGTTTATCTGCAAGATCTCGAGTGAGATCTCGCTTCTAATACTCTTTTACATGTCTTTCTGCAGCACCTTCCCATTGGGTGAGAGCAAACTGGTGAGCTGGATGTGCTACATGCCCCAGCTATCAGCGTGCAGGAATCTTAAGGGCAAGGGTAATCATTTTTTTGTGAGCCTACAAGA
Organism: Fregata magnificens; assembly: GCA_013389945.1. NCBI lineage: Eukaryota > Metazoa > Chordata > Aves > Suliformes > Fregatidae > Fregata > Fregata magnificens. The sequence continues at coordinate 164,338 of WAAD01039671.1, forward strand.
GACCTGATTTTAGCATCGTACAACACCTTCCAATGTATCCAGGAAAGCAGCGATTAAATTGTATGAATATTTCATTTATCCCTATTTTAAAATTCAGATCTACAGGGGCTTAAAGAAATAAAGAAAACAGATACAGTCATGAACATGGTTGTACATCTACCGCTTTTGTGATCATTTAACATTTGCAAATTCTGCACTACTCAGCAATCACCAGGGTCTGTAAAGGACAGTGAAAAATTTCCTTCTGTGATACTCATCATCACAGACATGTACCAAAATAACTGTGTCAGTTAGGACACAGGGATGTGTGATGTCGGGGTGCAAGCTGTGATTGGCAGCACTTTGCTGGTCAAAGCCCTTAGGGGTAGGTGCACTTATGACAACAAATTGGTGCTTCTGCCAGGACTGTTCCATTACTCAAAATATATTTTTGCTACCTCTTTATAAGCATAGTAATTGTCTCAATGTTGGGCATGATTTAGTATACTTCCACCCATGCTGGTAATGAATTCCTAATGTCATTTTCCATAAAACTTCTTCCAGCATTTTCTGTAGATCTGTGAAACTGAAGATGTGCACGGTATATTGCCAAAAAGCATGTCAGTGAAAGCTACCCAGGTAAGTCGAATCTCTGGAGCAACAGTTTCCTGATATCATTCTATAGACCGCTGGTAGTCTACAGACCTGTAGTGCATGCTCAGAGGGGTAATATTATATTTGTAGTATTTCAATTTGAAGTTAAATAAAGACCTCCTTAGAGTAAACATCAGGATAATTTTGATCTTCTTCATCAGAAGTGTAATAAAAATGTCTTCAGTTTGCAACCCTACTTAGAAGCATGGCTGAGTGACCCAAAAACACCACAGTGACATTTCACCTCATCACCCTTGGTGATGCAACACCAAGCATTCAGGCATTTTGTATTATTGGTAAAGATTTCAAAATCATATTTTTATGACCCATATGAAGAAAATATAGGGTCTCATAACTAATGATCAGTCACACTTAAAAGTTGGGTGTTTTCACACCTTTGCTCTAATTTATTTTAGCCAGCAGTATTCATGAAAAGATCATACACTTATACAGGAATAGATGGGAAATCTCACATGAATTTTGTTAGACCTCTTAACCTTCTTCACAGCATTTCAGAAGCTCTGTTGCTAGCCAAATCCAGATAGTACAGAAGAAATGGAAGTAAGAAATAAGTTCACTGTAGTCAGTTTCACTGGCATCACTTTGATTTTGGGGTTGGATCAGGGCTGGTTCTTTTGTTCTTCTAAATAGCTCACTTACTCCTACCAAGGGCTAACAGGAAATTTGACACTATTCCACACCAAGATGCAAGAACAAAATCAGCCTCCCATGCAAAGAGCAATTTAGTGGCATTTCCATCCAGAATCCTAAGGAAAGTATAAGCTTGTTGGCCAAAGGCTAGAGACATGAGATACTTCTGCCCGAAAAAAAAAATAAAAAAGCTTTTCAGTTCAATCACAAGTCTAAACTCATCTGAAGTTCAGAAATCCTTTAGAAAATTTGTGGTGTATCTGGGCAAGCCAGAAAAATGTCGGAACAGATTTTAGGACATGGTAAAAAGGCTTTGTGGATTTTAAGGAGTGGTATAACTATCTTTGCTGTCTTTCTTACAGTACAGTAATATTTTCTAGGATAAACACATCTGTCATGCTTAATTACATTTTCTTACAAACATAGAACTGGCCAAATTCTGCATCTGGTTGTGCTGGGGTAAATTCAGAGTGAAGCCTGTAAAGTCAGTAGAATACCCTATAAAATCAGCTGAATCGATTCAGATTTGCCTACTGGTAATTTAGAGCAGAGGTTGAACACAGTTGGCTCCAATCTATGTAAAGTGACAGTGTGGAAAAATGGGAAAACAAAGTCTCGGCAAATCAATGGAGTGACTCAGAAAATATTGCCTTAAGTTATGGTCCTCTGAGTAGAGGACCATAACTTAAGGTAATATAACATAACTGCAAAACAAGTGCTCTCTAGCCTTGCATCAAGATAGAAACAGCATTTTTGCTTGAATTCTCGCAATGACCTCAATGTTAAATCAGGTTTCTGAGGTAGAAACCCAGCATATTTCTTGAGGTCATTTTTTCTGTAGGACTTGGACAGCCTCTGCTTTGTGTATATACTTTTTTTTTTAAACTTTCATGTATTTTCAGGAAGTGATATCATATGAACATGCTGGTAAAATTAGCCTGAGGCTTTTACTCCATTTATATACAACAAAAGAAATCTTTGTCACTAATTACTTACAAACTTATTATTGGTCCCTTGTAACTGCATAGCCAATGATTACAGCAGAAAAACAATAATTTTATGTAGTTATGACTAAATACCAGCACAACCCTCATATTACCAATAATCACTGTAATAAAGCTGGCTTATTGTTCTAGCATTAAAAGGTCCCAGTATATACTTGATGCTTATGTTAACTGGAGCTGTGTTTCAGCTTAATATCATTTCTGGGAATACTGAGATAATCAAAAGTTACTGGCTTTCATATGATACACATATGCCAGAAGGGACAGTCTCCAGTTTTCAGGCCATCTCATTAGTAAAGCTGGCCTCTTCAAAAAGGACTCACATCTTAATAAATCTCAGTGCCTGTGCCTATTTTTTTCTCTAGAGAACTTTCAAAAGATACCAGGCACATACAGTGTATCACCATTTTTTTTCCAATAGTGTGTAATGGTTTCTTATTACAGAACAGTACAAATGAGGTTACTTTTGAAATGTATATATGCCATATATGAGACAAATAACGTTGGTTAAAAAAACGTTTAATTGCTTGTGGAACTTCAACCCCGGAGCTTGAAATTTTGTGCTCACATATCTCTTCTTCTGCAATATCAGGATGTTTTCTGTAGTGGATAAACCCAATTTTGATAAATTCAACCCTACATTGAAATTTTCTCCAAATCCCCAGGGCAAATCTAGATTTATTTTGGGGGAAAGGAAACAGATGATTTAATTTACACTTACCTTGTTTTGCAATGCTTGGACAGGACTGACGGTGAGCATGGTAGTGCAAAGCAGCTTTTCCAGAGAGGTCAGTCCCCGAGCATGCCTGCCCAGGCACTGAAGCCTTTCCCATGCCCAGAAACTGCTGGCATGAGCACTGCTGCCTGGCAGGTCGCTGGGCTCCAGAGCATGAAAGCTGCTGAGAGTCGGGCAGCCCCCACCTGCAGTGCCTACCTAACGCTCACAACAGAGAGGACAGGCAGCTCCTGTAAATGGGGATGAGCCTGTGCAGCTTTAGTCACTCTCCTTTACTGAGTGCCTATCAGATCCTGTAAGACACAACACTGTCCAATGGCTTGGGTACAAACCCACCACTCCACACCTGCTTGATTTTAAATTTTGCCTCTGCCATTGCATTGGTGTATGGCCATGGGGCTAAATTGTCTCTGTTGGTTCTTTCACGGATGAAGTAGGCATAACAACATACTTCTGTCAGCTTGAGAAGGAGGCATACAAAGAAGATAACAGTCATTTCTGAATGACACTGAAGAAAGTGTGAAAATGAGACAAAGTTTACTTCAGCCTGCGTTTTGCCACTTCACTGAAGCCAGGAGTTCGCTTTGCATGTCTCCCCACATGACTCACCATAGGGTAACCTGCAGGCAGAGACGCAGGGGGAATAATGTCTGCGGAGCTCCTCACTGAGACTGTTGCAGAGGAAGCTCTCAAAATAAGCAATTCAGCCTCAGGAAGGCTTTTCCTTCCTGACAGATCCATACCAAATGGGGACAAGGGAGATGCATGCCTGGAGGCAGCCATGTGCAGGTCAGCGTGGAAGTTGAACTAGACTACATTACTATAACACTGCTATGACTTTAAGGAAAAGTAACTTCTTTACAGCTGCAGGGTAGCTACATAGTCTGGCTGAAGGGAGAACAGTATACATCATTTGCTGAAAATACGCCAGTTAGTTTTTCCCTTCTCCCCATGCCGCCCAGTTTAGTAGCGTGAATCAACACGCATGCAAACAGATAGAGGTTTGCCTGACAAAGCTCATTCAAAGTACAGTATTCAGGCAGGGATATTATGTCAATCAAAAAATGTTACTGTCTTGCTATTCTTATGTGCAGTGAGAAGGTTTCAGCACTTTCATTTAGGTCCCCTCCAAAACATTCTCAACCCCTTAAAAGCCACTGCTGCCTTTTATATTAAATAACAGAACCAAAAGCAGCAATGAGGAAAGCATATAAGCATGTGCTTGCAGTTAATGACTCTACACACATGCTGAAAATTAAATGTATACTTTGTGCTTTCCTGGATGCAGGCCAGAGAAGGCAGCTCACAGGACGAAGTCACTAATGAGTATAGTACACAGCTCACAGCACACTGCGGGGAACTTTTTCTTCTCTGGTGTCTAGCAGTTTTAAAGGAAAAGACCGCAGTCTTCCTTCAGTGCACTAGTGTTTTGCACAGAAAGAAACTGTGATCTTTAAAGGGGGCTTATGTCATGACTCTTGAAATGAGAGTCACATGGGCACAGTTCTGATAATGGCAGTACATTGACCTACCCTGTTCTCATGGGCAAACATAGCTAAAACCTATAGCCCATATTGAAACAGAGCAAACCAGGGTCCAGCTCTGCTTGTTGCCATTGTACCATTTTCCAATGTTTCTGCATTTCTCTTGCTTGGTTGTGCATATATAATGACATACAAATTGCCAATCACAACAGCTGGTGCCCTTTCCTGTGCTCCTCTCACCCCTCAAGGGGTTGGGCTATAAAAGCGGAAAGAATTTGCCCACCCTTTCCAGAAACTTTGCAAACAATTAATAAGTAAGTGTGGGTATTTCTTGCTCAAAATAGAAACTCAGTTGGTTTGGAGGTTCCTTCTGGTGGATAAGGAAAATGAAAACTGTTGTGTTCATCTCATTTCTCCTCCACCCAGAAAAAAAAAATTATGGAGCATTTTTGCTTTTGATTTAATTGGCCTTCCCTGGATTATTATTTCAATGAATTATGGATTACATGAAGGATGAAAGCATGAGAATTTGAGAACTCGTGTTTATGAGGCGAGGCCAGCATCTCTCTTGCCCAATGCTTCTCTGGGTTATTCCTTTGTGCACAGTCATTCACATTTACCACAGACTCTAGTCCCACAGAACATAATGCATGACAACAGACATGGAGATCTAATGCTTTTGTGCATAGGGAGAAAACAGCAAGTAAGGAAAAGATATGAGGTTTGTATTATTTTTTGGATTCATCTGTTGACTTCAGCTGCATTCACAGTTCAACCAAATCCTAACCAGGATCAAGGAGGGGGAAGGACACACTGATCAGCTGTGTCTCGAACTGGCCTCAAGTTGAGGCAGCTGTGCAATGCACAGCAAATACAATGCACGAAAACAAGATCAATGGGAAAACAGGAAGGGAGGGGAAGCATGCCTATGATTTCTAATTTAAGCAAATACAACTGGACCATGTCACATACAGCAAGCGATCACGTCCACCTCTATTTACAGTGCCTGCATGTGTCTGTGTACGGAAATTGCCTCTGAAAACGCCAGTCCCAGAAGCAGAGGAGCAGCCATGATACAGAACAAAACCATTAAGACAGGAAAAAACAAAGTGCTGCCCCGTGGGCTTGACAAGCACCAAGGGCTACCCTCCCCTGTCTTCATTCAATCCCAACCCCCTCTGCTCTGCCTCAAGGAAAAATAACTTTGTCCCTTCAACTCCACTTCCTTCTGCTGTAATGCTAAGGACTCAGAGAAGTGGTAGTCTCACATAAATCAAAGGTATTCAGGCTGCTGGCAATTTTTTAAATGAAAAAATACTCCAAGGACAAATCTCTGTGATTAGCAGGAAGAGGCTGCAGAGCAGGTGATGTTCCAGTTTTTCTCTTAGTCTGATCTAGCAGACTGAGAATCAGCATAATTACAAAAAAATAAAACAGCTCAGCCTGTAGCTGCAACACCAGGGCAATGCACTTCTACTTCTGCTGTCTGAATACTCCTCATATGTTACTTTCCCTCCTTTCTCTATCCAATTGCTTGCAAGTGTGCTGGTGCTCATTTTAAAAAAAAAACAAAACAAAACAAAACCCTGCATATGTTGGTTGTCTTAAAATCCAGTGCTTCAATTCACAGGTTTCTTTGTCCTCCTCCTGTGCTATGCCATTTATAGCAGGGACTAGCCTGGGGACCGCGACCACCTCTGGTGGTTGGGGGCTTTGTCCAGAGCTGCAAACAATCTCACTCTGACTTTGAGGCTGCTGACTTAGGTGTCGTGGACTGATCAAATGCAGTCTTGGTTCTGTCCTCTGGCTGAGATGTGAAGGTGTTTTACCTTCAGGGACTCCATTTCTCTTCCAAAAGAGCAAGCTAAGACAGAGGGAGAAACCAAATGCAAAGGAAAAAAATGGTGAAGGAAAGCAGCAGTGAAAAAAGAGGTATGGGTATGTGTATTTAATGCATTGTTTAGATGGTGGATGTGAGAGTAAAAATATCTGTCAGCTTCTTAACCCAGGGCAGTTTGGCTTTGTCTCTGGAGTGTCTACCTCTTCTATGTTTGTAGTGTAGTTACAGCTACAGAGTGGGTGAAACTTTGTCTTTGGTGATACTTCTCCAGCCTTGTTAGTGACTCTTATTCATCCTGTTGTCTACAGTAAATTTCAAAATGCAAGCAGCAGTTCATGTTTTCTTACCTGTCCGTTAGCCCTGCATGAGCCCCTGGCTGTTAAGTGGCACTGAAGAAGAAGGTTTTAATGAGTATTTACAATTTACCATTAATTTTCTTGTCTTTTGATGTCAGGCTAGTTCTTTCCCAAGACCTGATGCAATCGGGAGAAGTAGGTGCTACGGTGGTGATGCAATTGCTGAGGGACGACAGACAGAAGGGGAATGTTTCATTATCTAATCTTCCTCTTGTATATGGCTTTCACCATGTTTAATTTTCTAATCTCATTTGTTTCTGGCTTTAAATATTTTAAAATCATAAACAAATAAAGATTAGAAAAGTCAAACAGTCTGAGTCTGCCTCTGTGGTAACACAGTGGATAGTTTCATAATATAAAAGTTTATTTCTAAATAAGGCAAAGATGAGTTCTTCCCACATGAGCTGGAGCAACAAAAAGGAAAAATCATCACTGGTATGTGCTAGTGAACTTTATCTCTGTCTAGCAAGGTTTTGAGGCAAGGGACAGTTTCTGAGACACGCAGGTAAGATTGATCATTGGCATAATGTCGTTAGGCCCCCGTGAATTGTCATTGTGATAGTGAGTCAAAGCTCTTCTCCCCATGTCAGGCAGAACAAGTACACCCTTCCCTTTGAATATGGGCATTTTGGTTGAACTCAAAATGTAATAGCTGGTCTCCGTTTTAGTCCTCCTTTAGTCCTTTTTTGTCTGATCCTTCTTCTCAGGAGCTTTTGCCATGTACCTTGTGCCACCGGAGTGGTTCTTCATGGCCTGTGAAAGGTCTGCAGTCAACTTGCATCACTCTCTATCTGATACATCACCCACTCTAGAAATTTCATTTTCATCCCTAGCAGAAGTGACTTCTCTGAGAGGTTCCTCCAAGGTATTCTGAAGAGCACACATCTCACCCTCATGATAAATCTCTTATTGTAGCGAATGTCAGTTACTAGATGCAAAAGAAAACTCTTGGCAATCTTCTCTCTGGTACTTACACACCAACATGCAGAACCAAACTGTACGTACTGAACGTTACACTATACTGAATACCCTGGTGTTATTTTTCACAAACGAAACGGAAACATTTTGCATTAACATTAATTTGCAAAGCATTGTTGCTTTGCTTGGATGACATGAGAAAAAACTTTTCCACAGATGGTAGACGAGGAAAGAAGAAATCAGATCCTACTTTGCAAATGCATACAGCCCTGAACCCAGAGGGGGGTGGAGCAGCGGCGTTTGTCACAGCTAAGGCAGACTATGTCTGTGGAGAGCTCTTGTTTAAATGTTGGCAAGATATTATTGATTAGCACCTGCTCCCCAGGTTCAAGTGCGACATTGTGAGTTTATAGATCATATAAAATGTTTCCTCAGGTGCAAGGACCGAGGTGGTGTGTTTGCATAGTTATTGTTAAGCTGGGAGTGAAATTAATTCAAATGACTTGTGAATCTCCAGGGAGGCAGGAAATGGGAAGTACCAATTTCCATGAGGTAGGACGCAGTTGGCCAAAATGAGTTCTTGGTTACACCTCAGACTTTTCATCAGTTCCAGGATCCCGCAGAGACGGGAGTGGAGCCAGGATCTGTCCTGGAGTCGCTGTGCCTCAGCCTGTGTCTTGGTCTAAAACGTTGGTAGGTTTCCTTGCTCTTCTCCCCCTGCAAGCTTTCTCCTCTTCTGTTTTAATTCCAGCTAACTTATTTTTGGCCGGCGTACAGTGGGAAGCGATCCAAACTTTTTCCACAGACTTTATTCTCCACTCCGGCAATCACAGCTGTCATGACTTCATAACTATGAAACAGTACTGCAGGCGGGGGTAACAGGCCCTGGATTGTATTCGTCTGGCAGGAGATATAAAGTGGCAAATGCAACCTGTGTAATGCTTGACCTCATGCTGTGTTATTGCAGAAAAACACTTTTATCATGCACACAAATCACTTTACCCGTTTTTTTTTCCTTCTTTCACTTTTCTTTAGCTCAGAAGGTCAGTATTTTCAACACACTCTAACCACTAAAGAAAAAAATGTGTTCACAAATAAAGTCCCTAAATAAGAATGGGTTATACTGACCCAGGCTGAATACCTGTGGTAACAAGTTGGTCCTCTAAAGGCCATGGCAAAGCTCCCGCTGACTTTATTTGGGCCAAGAGTTCACTCTTAACCTTCATTTTCTCTGTATTAAATGTGATGCTGGTACTATACTCTGATGAAGGACACATGTAGATCTACTTATATGGCAATTTTATTATATTTTTGTCTTTTCAGTGGAAACTGTCAGAAAAAATAATATGGAGAAATTACAGTTAAATGTACTGCTGAATTTTTTGCTCTGCTAACCCCGTCCTGCTGGGTAGCTGCTCCATGCTATTTCCAGTGATCTCAATTGCAGCTTAAATCCTCCAACCCTGAATCTTCCTGAGATGGGGTAACAAGCCTTGGGCTGTATTGTTCAGCGGTGTTGGCTTTTCCCTCTTCTTTCTATGCATGCTTTCCACAACAGTGACATAGTGAATAGCTGTGACATTTAAGGTAATGATTAAGCAGTTCTTTGTGAGGAATCAGGCAATTTACCCCTTTTTGAGGATTTCAGTCTCTCTGGAGACTTTAACAGACATCAAGGCATTGGTTTCCTTGTTGAGTCTATTTAGAAGAAATATCTGCTTAGTCACATGGATTAACAGTTTCTAACACAGAAGGTTCATGCTCTGCAGTACATTTCAAGGAGCTCAGACACGTCTCTTCTTTCACCTGTTTCTTTCAGTTTACCAATTTTACTTAAGCAGTTTCAGCCATCATCTATGAACCCGCCACTGAGTGTGGATGAACACACCTGCAACTACATACAAGAGACTGAGTCTGACTCTTATGTGGCAGGTAACAGTACTCAGTGTTCACTGGTGCAGTACTTTTCTGCAGCCCTTACCCTATCTCCCGCCGTATTCTGCTGGCCATGTTGCAGCACTATGAATTCTCATGAAAATTTGAGGGATTTTGGCATATGTGTGTATATAGTTGTGCACATATATGTGTACAGCATGTATACATGTATATATGTTTGTACATGTAAGTTTTATATTCATACATGGCTTTTCTTCCTGCCCCACATTGTGCAAAAAGTATGTCCACATGGTATACAGACATAATCCTACTTAGACAGGGACATGCTATATAAAAGTGTTTGTCGGGGGTTTTTTTATGGCCCCCTACCTTAACTAATTTCTATTGCTTTGGCAATCACATTTTGCTGGGGGTAAGATAGATTTATTGTTGGTTTTGCATCAAGTTGACCGGTACAATATCAATTAGATTTTGCTCCACTACAGGTCTCCCTAGTCTGCTGGTAGACTGCATTGGTGCAACCGGGAGAGTTTTCTAGGGTTTACAAATTTGTCATTAATATGTAAATCATGCAGTTGTGATGAAAACACATAAGCTTTATTCCTCCAGAGGGGAAGTTTGCCAGGGCAAAGCCTGTTGTCCTCTATGCAAAGCATGACTAAAATATGGTGCCTTTCTGTAGTTACTTCTGTTTTCAATTCAAAGTAGAAAGGGGCATGAACTGAGGCAAGAGTTAAGTCTTTGTAATCTGCTTACAAATTCATGAACATACCCTATGGTCAAAGTCATGCCAACCACTAATTGCAAAAGGGTCAGCAGGACGGAACATGAACCGGCAGTGTGCCCAGGTGGCCAAGAAGGCCAAGAGCATCCTGGCTTGCATCAGGACTAGTGTGGCCAGCAGGAGCAGGGAAGTGATCGTGCCCCTGTACTCGGCACTGGTGAGGCCGCACCTCGAATACTGTGTTCAGTTTTGGGCCCCTCAGTACNCAAGCATTGGACCAGGCTGCCCAGGGAGGTGGTGGAGTCACCATCCCTGGAGGTGTTCAAAAAACATGTAGACATGGCACTTCAGGACATGGTTTAGGAGGCATGGTGGTGTTGTGTTGATGGTTGGACTCGATGATCTTGGAGGTCTTTTCCAACCTTAATAGTTCTATGATTCTATGATTCTATGACTCCACCCACAGTAATTAACTGTAGCATCACAAGGGGCAAAGTTAACACTGAAAGCTTCTCCTTTGCTGATTTGCTACAATTCTGAGCTATACAAGCATAAGCAGTTTTCAAATGATTGAAGTGAATGCATCTATCAAAAGTCAGTATTTTTGCTTTGTCATTTGTATTACTATAGGTAGCCAGCCAAAAAAACTCCAGTGAAAGCAATTTTACCGCTACAATGACACAAGTGAACATCTGTAGACAAAAGTCCTTCATAATATTTCTTTTAAATATTTAGTTTAGATTATAACCCCCTTGACTGAGAAAAACATTTTCCAACTATAACGTGCTGATTGTACAGTTGCTGAAGAACCCACATAACAGCAGGGGTGAGGTTTTACAGGCTCCACAATAATGTCCAAGCTATTAAACATCAAGCAACAGCAATTTTTTGGCCTAACCTGAGAGCTCTCCAGGGAGAAGCCATAAAATATAGTCCTGTACAAGATGTCACCCACAGGGGCCACACTGAGTTTGTGGATTAAACCTTAAGTGATTAACACTGATGTTTAAAATCTGCTAACAGTGTGAGTGCAGATGTAACCAGCGTAAGAAAATGTGGTCAATCCCTTTGTTACAAACTAGAGTAAATCAGCCCAAAAGGGTAATACTTGTGAAGCCAGACCCAAGATAGTTTACCAATAGTAAAAATCAAATAGTCCCAAGTTTGGGTGCTTTTTAAGTACTTATTAAAAAGAGTCACCAACAACACAGAGCGCCATGGAAAACCCCTTGCCAGACAGGAGCAACAGAGGTGAAGCGCAAAGAACGGTGGGAGACTTTGGGACTCGGAGAGGCTGCCAAAGATGCTTTGGTTCAGGTCATAGCTGGGAAATCCAGCCACTAGTGCAAAAAAATGGAAGAGTGAATGAATGGGTAAATAGAGCCAGTGATTCATTTTGTCTTCAGCTTATAAATTGCTCAGCTGGGACCAGCAAACAAGCTCTTGAGCCAAATCACAGACTATCTGTGCCTTACAGCCTTGGGGGTGGCAAAGGTAAGTACAGTAAGATATAGTGTACACATGCAGGACAGACTACCCACATGTTCTGCAGGTCAGCATGTGAAAAACAGTTAGTTTGAGATCCTCCCTCTCAACTGAGCTTTGGACACTGTACACCATGCTCTGGATTCAGGGCCATGCACATTTTCTATAAAAAAAAAATAGCCAACATGGAAGTTTTTTATTAAGTTAGGAGCATTGGCTCTTGAAAAAGAGAGTTTTCCGATACCAGTCCTATTTTCAGTTATCCAGTCCTGAGGAAAAAAAACCTAGGCTGATGGCCTTGCCAAGAGCAAGTCTTTACTTAACTGTTGCACATGCACTATTCCAAGCTAGCAATGTTTCGAGCTTCTGCACATCTCCCAGCTAATCTTCTTCCTTCCCATAGACTGCAACGTGTTTTAAGAAATATTATCTGGACATTGTATCCACAGCACTGGTGCCTGCAGCTACTGGTGTTGGGCTTAGAAATGTACAGTCCAAGCAACCAGATACCTCAACCTATACACGCACTTATGCAACATAGACCCTATGGCATCTGTTGCTGCTGCTTCGTCTGATAACAGCACCCAAGCAAAGAAGGTATGGAGATCCCTGTTTTAAGAGATGCAGGTTGTATCAATGAATCTCACTCAGTCCTACTCCAGAAATTAGAATGAATAAACTAGAAAGAATATGTCAACCCTGTGCCACCTACTTCATACCCACTCTCTTGATGAAGACATGTCGAAACATACAGAAGACAGGGAGGTGATTAGAGACAGGCAACATGGCTTCCCCAAGGGCAAATCATGCCTGACTAAGCTAGTGGCCTTCTATGATGGAGTAACAGCATCAGTGGACAAAGGAAGAGCTACAGATGTCACCTATCTGGACTTCTGTAAGGCCTTTGATATGGTCCCCCACAACATTCTCACTGCTAAATTGGAGAGATATGGGTTTGACAGATAGACAGTTAGATAGATAAGGAACTGGCTAGATGACTGTGTCCAAAGAGTTACAGTCAATGGCTCAATGCCCAAGTGGAAACCAGTAACGAGTGGTATTCCTCAAGGGTCCATACTGAGACCAATACCATTTAATATCTTCGTCAATGACAGAGACAGTGGGACTGAGTGCACCCTCAGCAAGTTTACGGATGACACCAAGCTGAGTGGTATACTTGATTCATTATAGGGAGGGATGCCATCCAGAAGGTCAATGACAGGCTTGAGGAGTGGGCCCATGAAGTTCAACAAGGGCAGGTGCGATGTTCTGCTGGGTCAGGGAAATTCCCAGTATCAATACAGACTGAGCGATGAATGGATTGAGAGCAGCCCTGTGGAGAATGACTTGGGGATGCTGGTGGACAAAAAATTGAACATGAGCCAGCAATGTGCGCTTGCAGCCCAGAAAGCAAATTGTATCCTGGGCTGCATCACAAGAAGCGTGGCCAGCGGGTTGAGGTAGGAGATTCTGCCCCTCTACTCTGCTCTTGTGAGACCCCACCTGGAGTACTGCATCCTGCTCTGGGGCCCTGAGTACAAGACATGGACCTGTTAGAGTGGGTCCAGAGGAGGGCCACAAAAATAGCTAGAGGGCTGGAACACCTCTCCTATGAAGAAAGACTGAGAGAGTTGGGGTTGTTCAGCCTGGAGAAAAGAATGCTCCAGGGACACCTTATTGTGGCCTTTCAATATCTAAAGGGGGCGTATGAGAAAGACAGAGAAAGACGTTTTACCAGGGTCTGTAGCAATAGAACAAGGTGCGACAGTCTTTTAAACCGGAAGAGGGTTTAGATTGGACATAAGGAAGACATTTTTGTGATGAGGGTGGTGAGACAGGTTGCCTAGAGAAGTTGTGGATGCCCCATCATTGGAAGTGTTCAAGGTCAGGTTGGATGAGGCTTTGAGCAACCTGATCTAGTGAAAGATGTCCCTGGTCATGGCAGGGTGGTTGGACTAGATGATCTTCAAAGGTCCCTTCCAGCCCAAACCATTCTGTGATTCTACATTTCTGTGTTGTTTATTATGGGTAATACTACTGGGGCTGAAATTGTCATCATTATATACAGTTAGCTGCACTCCCAGGGAACCCCCTTCCTTCAATTAGAGGAAATACAGGGCAGAAAAATTAGGATTGAAAGAGTCTTCTTGGGTCACTGAGTCCTGTGTAAGCCTTCTGAGTTTTAGTGTTGCTTGGGGTTTTGAGCATGTAAGTGTGTGCTGTGTCACTCTTTTTTCTTTTGGGAAGTAGTACGTGTGTGCGTGGTGGCGGTGATTTATTGTACAGCCAGTTTTCATCAAGCATCAGCTTTCTATGCACTAGCTGAAATAATAGTAGAACTATTTGAATAATGTGAAACAATTTACAAAGCAATTACAGTCACCCTGTCTGAGAAAGTAAACAGGGGATAGAGCTAATACATAATTTTAAAGTTATGAATTAGGACTGAGGCAAAATCATATATACAGTCCAGGGTTCCTAAAGAATTGATTTCCAGCTCCTGGACAACCCTCCCTACATTTATTCTCATTTAGGTAGCCATGGTATAGCTAATATATGTCTGATTGATCCCATTCCACTCTGTTTATTACGGCTGTATAATGCAGCACTTCTGTATGAAATCATCCAGTGGGCATTTCCATGCTGTGTCTTCTTGCTCCACAACATGTAATGTCGAAACCTGGATCGGCAAAAATTGCATAAGAGAGAGAGAGACACTGATTGTCTGAAAGGACAATCCAACAGACACATTGCATTCACAGGGAAGGAAGAAGGAGTTTATTCTTGTAGCAAACAGCAGTGATCGTTCTCTGACGGTGGATGGGGTAAAATTCCTTCATTCAGGTTTTTTTAAATTTTTTTTTTATATTAGGTAACAGTGACATCCATTTGTGTTTGTATAGCAGAGAGTCAAAGAAATCAGATGTGGAAAAATGTCTTCCTCATCTTCCCAACCACCTGACTATTCCTAAACCTCATTCTCCCTTGTCTGCAATCCAGGCTTTATTCCAGCCTTTTACACTTAATGCATATTCTGTATTAAGTCAAAAACCAGACATCACCAGCCTCCAGTTTATTTCCTCCTCCTAATGTACCAGTTGATTGCTGGTAGTTAAAATCTCCTATTACTGCCACTTGGCCTCTTTTACATGCTTTTTTTTATTTATACAGTCATTTCACAGAAGATAAATCACAAATTAGTAATTCCATGTTACTGATAGCACAGCATACTTTCCTGGATCTTCAGCATGAGAAATGAGATATGTGCCTGTACGTCTGTCCCTAGGCTGTTTGTGCTGCTTTTTAGTGAGCAGCCTTGCTAGCTGAGGGGCAAAGCAGTGGCAGGAAGCCATTCAAAAGCCTGCCTAAATGTGTTGCTTATCTATTTGTTTAATATTGCTTTACATTTAATGGCATGTAGCTTTAAAGGTATGAAAAGTATGAAAACCCCATATTTTTAATATGCTTTCATATATTTTCAGTTACATTTTATTATATTTAAAGTCAATGTAATGAATATGTAGTATAATTTTGAGCCCTGCAAGTACAAGCAGGGATTGTATTTTATGGATTTATCGCTGCTTACAGTTGGAGGCCTGTTTCCAAAATGAAGTTTTGCAGCATTGACTTCTGCAAAGTCAACTTTTATTATACACACTATTGACTTTCCTATGAGGACAGGCTGAGAGAGTTGGGGTTGTTTAGCCTGGAGAAAAGGAGGCTTCAGGGAGACCTTATTGCAGCCTTTCAATACTGAAAGGGGGCTTATAAGAAAGATGGGGACAGACTTTTTAGTAGGGCCTGTAGTGATAGAACAAGGGGTAATGGTTTTAAACTAAAATAGGGTAGATTCAGACTAGATAGAAGGAAGAAATTTTTTAAAATGGGGGTGGTGAAACACTGGAACATGTTCCCCAGGGAGGTGGCAGATGCCCCATCCCTGGAAACATTCAAGGTCAGGTTGGACTGGGCTCTGAGCAACCTGATCTAGTTGAAGATTTCCCTGCTCATTGCAGGGGGGTTGGACTAGATGATCTTTGGATGTTCCTTCCAACTCAAACCATTCTGTGATTCTATGATCCTATGACTTCCTGACACATCTGAGGGATGTACTAATGTATCTATTCCACTAAGAAAACTGCCTAAGAAATGTAGGTTTTATTTTGAATAGTGTATTGCCAGCATCTCCACATTGTTCACTTAACTAGTGTTACTGCTCAAAGTGTGCTCACAACCTGGCCAGCGGCCAGCCCTTGAGGTGAGTTGGTGTGCATTTATCCTCTGATCAGTCAGCTGTCTGACAGATCCTTCCAAAACAGGGGAATAGGACATTTGATGTGCCCCAGAAAATCCTTCTGCAACTCTCTGAAATCACAGAAACGCGAAAAATCCAGCTTTGCTTGTTCTAAAGAGGAAGACAAAGATAATTCTTGTATGAGTAGCTTCCCCAGAAAAAAACCTAATTAGAATTTGTGGCATCAGTGAAATAGTTTGGTGTGCAGTATAGAGAGACGTAATTAAAGAAAAACAAAATGTCTGATTATTTCAAATATGGCTTTGGATTAATGGAATGGGCAGGAGTGTTGATCTGCTCGAGGGAAGGAAGGCTCTGCAGAGGGATGTGGATAGACTGGATCGATGGGCTGAGGCCAACTGTATGAGGTTCAACAAGGCCAAGTGCCGGGTCCTGCACTTGGGTCACAACAACCCCATGCAATGCTACAGGCTTGGGGAAGAGTGGCTGGAAAGCTGCCCGGCGGAAAAGGACCTGGGGGTGCTGGTCAACAGCTGGCTGAACATGAGCTGGCAGTGTGCCCAGGTGGCCAAGAAGGCCAATGGCATCCTGGCTTTTATCAGGACTAGTGTGGCGAGCAGGAGCAGGGAAGTGATCGTGCCCCTGTACTNTTGGACTCTTCTCCCAAGAAACTAGCGATAGGACGAGAGGAAATGGCCTCAAGTTGCGTCAGGGGAGGTTTAGATTGGACATCAGGAAGAATTTCTTTACCAAAAGAGTGGTTAGGCATTGGAACAGGCTGCCCAGAGAGGTGGTGGAGTCGTCATCCCTGGAGGTGTTCAAAAAAGGTGTAGACGTGGCACTCCAGGGCCTAGTTTAGGAGTCATGGTGGTGTTAGTTGACGGTTGGACTTGATGATCTTAGAGGCCTTTTCCAACCTTAATGATTCTATGATTCTAATTGAAGGGGTTTTTTTTGTTTCTACAAGGCATTTTAAACCAGACTTTAAATCAGAAGACTAATTCTTCCAGTTCAGTCAGAGTGACATTCGCATTACAAGCATCCAGGGATAAGTATGATGGTTCAACAGGCAAAGCTAAGAAATTGCTAGTGTTAGGTCTTTAAAATGGATGAAAGTTTGGAGGAAACTTCCTTGAAGAAAGACAACTTTAAAAAAATGTCTACCACTGTGGCATATGATCCTCAAGTTGACTTTTCTTATTTTCAGTATAAATCAGCCAAATATAATCTTTTGTAAATTGAAGGACCAGCACAGAGCTATTTTGGGTCACAGTCTTTAAGTAGTCAAATTTGCATCTGCACTCCATGAGTTCAGTTAAAGAAATTCCAGTTGAAGAGGTTTCCCCCAAAATTAAATGTCTAAGAAACAATGTGCATTTCCATCCGTGCCAAAACTCTTTCAGAGAAAGGTACTCCTCTCTCATTTTAAAATCTGTACAGGAAAACCTCAAAGAGAAGCAAGCTAAAATGTATCCTTGATAACATATAGTGTTAAAGGGGCTCAAAACACTGATAAAACTGGTTGCTGAAGTAGAACTAAGTGGGAAGTGCAACAGCCCCAAAGAAATGCATTTACGGTGAAAAAAATACAGTACAGTAAATGCTTTTCTGACTCAAGTATTTCGAACTGTGATTGTGATAAATAAGATGTCAGAAGACTAACAAAATACTCAAGTGACAATGTGGCAATTAAATAGGCATACTGTCTACTATGGTCCTTCAGAGTGTTTTATGGATTTTATGGCTCGGGTCTGTGACAGCTGATACTCTGACATTTGACGTGAATTGGGTAAGGCTTACATACAATGAATTGTAAGCATAAAAAGTGACAAAGAGTCCCAAGTCTGTTGCCTTTCAATGAGCTTTAGCCTCCTAAGTCATTGTGAACATTGGACACTTGAAAACGCTGCCCAGTGGCTCTCTCCCCACTTTGTCTACCTTGTCAACTTAGGCTATAAAGCCCTTGGGACCAAGACTGTAACTTATTATGTATAACACCTCACACAATGGAATTTTGATCCATATAGACTCCAGGGCCTCTGAATTCGGCAGCAACATACATAATCTTAAAAGCAACACTTTTATGATTGTGAAAACAAAAAGGAACGGGCATCAGCAGAATAAAGAAAATGCATCAGAATATCAATAGGAATTGCCAGAGGACCACTGCGTTGCAATTTGATTTTAATGAGAAACCCTACGCTGTTAGGAATTTCTAGGTAAAGGACAAATATTTACACCACAAACTAACTAACCTGCATTTCAGACCCAGAAGGCCTGATTTCATCTCCCATACACCATGGCAAATTTAGGATACCTCAGAAAAAGGATTATACCAAAGTTAGGATAAGTAGGCAAAGGATCAACTCCTGACCCTTTTAATGTGATACAATATCACCAGGGAAAATGTGTAAAAAAAAAAAATCCATAGATAAACAGAACTGTGTGTTCTGCCAAGTAGTATTTTCTGGTATTTGTAATGTATAGCTCTGTGCTGTAATACAAGGGCACAGCTTCCCAACAGCATTGAAGCTGTCAGCAAAATTGCTGGTCTCCACGTTTCTTTTAACTTCATTTTGTTTCAAAGTTCTCATTCATTATGCCATTTGGCTTTTACTTTCTCTCCCACCAGGTTTCAGAGGACCCAGACCTATACATTACCAAGGTGCTGTTCCCAGCAAGATACTGAATTCCCTCAAATGCAGCTGCTTTCTGTGCCAATCAAGAGTGTGCTGCAAGAGATACCAAGCAAGTTCAAAGCCCAATTTTTTCACTTTGTGAGGGGTTTGGTAGGTATTACAGGATTATTGGTTTGACAACGTTTGTCAGGGTAATATACATGACTGGAGTCGTCATCCAAAGGAGCGCAGACATATGGGAAAGCTTCCCTATACATATGCGCTTGCTCTAACCCAAATGTGGCTCATCTGGACTTAATTTCTTATATCACACCATCCTCAGAGAGCAGAAAAACAAATCAAACCACAGCATCTTTGCAGAGAAAGCAAACAGGCCCATTACCACTCAATAGAAAGTACACAGGTTTCCTGGGATGGGGTAGTATAAAAATAATTTAGGGAAAATATGATGGTTTTGAAAGGATCCTAATTATATTGTCTTCAGATTTGCAATTCTTTCTTGACTTTTGACAGGTCTTAACATAAGGGCCTGGGAAGATGCAAAAGGCTAAACTCCAGGCCCCAAAATTTCTGTGGTTTTAGCCCTGCAGAGCCTCTGTGAATACTGAGAGGTGGAAGAAGGCACCATGTGCACTCACCATCTTTTCATTCTATGAACTTTTCCTTAGGGAGGTAGAAGGCATTACTGATTACTACTACAGCATGGATACTTATTCTGTAACAACACTACATAAAAATTACTTGCTAGATACTACACAAGCAAGTAGATGAACTCTTTCCACATACACCTATCTTGAATTTAGCTAGGCTGGGTGGAGAGCAGCAGGAAAAGGACGGGACAGGGAGGCTGGCATTAGGAAGAGAAAAGCACCTGTATTTAGCTCTGCCATACGTATCTTCACTCTTTCATGTCCCAGAATACTGAGAATCAGGTGAAATTAACAATTG
The DNA here is from genome assembly GCA_013389945.1 of Fregata magnificens. Taxonomy (NCBI): domain Eukaryota; kingdom Metazoa; phylum Chordata; class Aves; order Suliformes; family Fregatidae; genus Fregata; species Fregata magnificens. The sequence continues at coordinate 183,907 of WAAD01039671.1, forward strand.
GCAGCAGAGCCTGTAATCGCTGGGCTTTACGTACATCTGCGTTGCTGGCCTGATGTGTTATTGCTATCTGTGGGACTTGGGGAGTTGCATGGGTGTTAAAGTGGATCAAGTCCTACTGGGCACCAGCACTCCTGTGTCTGGGGCACCATCACAAGCACAGGGCTGCCCTTCCTCCAGCCCGCTGAGTAGATTCAGAGCAGGACACAGACATGGAGAGCACAGCCAGGCTTTGTATGAGGACTTGTTCATCATTTCATCCCAGGGTGGAGAAACTTAGCAGAAACTGGCTTCACAGGATCAGTGATTGCTAGTACATGAAATTCCTGTTGAACTCATTCACATCTTAATAAAAGTAGTCTATTTCTTACGCTGTGATGCATAACATAAGAGCTACATGATATTGTACTCATGGATACAAAGCAACTCCTTCCTCTCCAAGGCTGGTGTCCTGGGTTGCTCTAAAAGGCCTGATCAGAAATGCTGGTGTGGAAACGCAGGGATATAATAGGTACTCTGTGAGGCAGCCCTCAAATCTTTCTCTTAAAAGCTCATCTCACCATGGTCATAATCACCTAATAATCTTAACAAATACTGCTTTGAGAATGTAGAGTATGTTTTCTGATATTTGCTTCAGCAGACATGTTCTTTAATGGAGCTATTTTGTGACCAGACATCCAAAAGAAAAAGAAATTCTTATCCACAACTATAGGGTACATAACTTCCTAATGTAACATTTTTGTTTTCATTTAAACTAAGTAGGAGAAAGGTTACATGAATAAGTAGGAAAGAGGTGGCTCAGTGGGAGAGTTGGAACAGTTTTGATGTCTAAGTTATTTTCCATGTCTAGATTCTTTTCCACAATATCATTTTGATTTTTTTCCAAGAGCACGTTAAAAGAACGACAATTTTGTGGTCAGAGTATAAAATCACGAACAAATTCTCAATGGGAACCTGTGGACAGACTGTAAGTTGGGAAAGAAACATTTATATCCCTGTACAAACAGGTGTAATCCCCAAAGGCTCTTTGCGCTTAGCAGTACTGTTTGGTATTCAGTTACATACACACCGTGTACACCCTGAGCAAATGTGTTTATATAGTGAGTTCATGCATATATAGAGCACACCATTTAGTGTGTATGTACACAATGGATTGTGTAGTATCTGTGTACTTCAGTGTGCTCAGTGAGTAACTGAGTATAGACTAGCTAAGCACAGATATGTATGGGTATTTGGAGACTTGGTTTGCTCTTAGTAACCTAAAAATAACAAGTTCACGTAGGAGTCAAAGGATGCCTGTGATGGGTGTAGCTCTCCCTTCTGATTCCTGATATTATATAAATTAACAACATTTTAAACTTTGCCACATACCAATCCTCGCAAATTCATATCACTCGCGACCCCCCCTCCCTGAACTAACCCATTTTACTGTTTAAAGATACACAAGGATCATGGATAATAATCCAGTTAATAAGAGTGGATAAAAACGATGTCACACTGAGCAGCTTCTGCCTTTTCTTTCTAACTCAGCCCAGCTGCCACTCCATCAGTCCTGCGACCGCCCCTGCAATGCTGTTCTTACCAACACCCACCTGCCACCCAGATGAAGAACAACCGCACATGAGTAGACCAGGACACAGGTTGCCCAGCTGCTCCTCTCGTTTCACAGACTAGCAACTCCAGTGTCCCTGCTGTGCCCCAGGTCCTGCCTCTCTCCCATGCCCTGCTGGCCCTGTTGCTGCCATATGAGCATTTCCCTGTACTTGGTTACCTTCTTGAGGTTGCTCTGTCTCCTCCTCCAGCTTCTACTGCTTCCTCAACACAGATGCTTCTTTCTTTGCAACTGTATGAGGACTGCTCAACGATGCTGTTGGCCCTTGCTGGTATGCTTGGAGGTGCTTGGGTGGCTGGAGAGCCTAGCTGGTGCCAGCTTGCCCATGCTTGAGCTCAGATATCAGCATGGGACTGTCTCTCCGTGACTAACCTCTGTCATTCAGCAAAGGGGAACAAACCCCTGCTTTGGGCACCATCCATTCAAGAAATGCCGATGAATTTCCACGGGCCTATGGAAGACCACGTGGCTGCTTAAGCAGCTCTGGTTTCTTGGCATTTGGGGAAAACAGTGGCGGGGTGAATAATGCAATGACCTTATGGGTTCACCTGGCTTCTGGGAAATGTTGGCTCAGCTACCTACTTCCAAATTTCTGAATCAGATGGCAGAAAAGTAAAATCACAAGCTACAGCATTGTGTGTATATCTGAAGGAACACTCTCTGGTACTTAGCCTCCACTGCTCCATGCTTTTGTGCTTTGATGCCAATATTTTTTTAAAACTTCTGTGAAAATTTTATTAATTTTTACTGCTTGTGTTTTTAAATCACTCCCTTTTTCTTCCTTCTGGGACTATTCCAATGCAAACACAACAAACATCGAGATCTGGATAATTGCTGATGCTTGACATATAACAGCACATCGGAGGGAGGGGAGTGATCTGAAATGGACCTCAAAGCAAAGCAATCTTCAGGAAGGCGACACAAGTAGCCCTGCTCATGTCACACCTTCTTCAGAGCAAAATTCATCACCCTTGAGGAATTGTTTCCATTACAGGAGATATGCCACAGGGTCTGTCGAGCTGCAAAGCCCGCAAAACCTACCATAACCAGATTTAAGGGCAGGGGCTTGCACCAGGAACAGGAACTTGTCCACCAACATGTAAAATGGAGCCAGACCTCCAAGTCCTGGCTCCATGCAGCCTGCTGTTCTCCTCCTCTTCATGAAGTTAAACAAAATAAGTGTCCTCTCTTCCTCTACATGCAAACCTTCTGACCCGATAGCGCTGAAGCTCAGAGGCATGTTTTGGCGGGGCTTGCTGTAAGCCTTAACAGTGGCAACAATGGGAGTTTTGAGCATAATGCTAAGGGCGTGATGTGTCAGGCTTTAGTCTTCTCTCACGTCTGCTCTCCCTGGGTGCAATCCACTCGTGCTACCTCTGTGCTTCCACCTGGCATTTCAGCAGCTAATTAAATTGAACATAATTAAAATATGGCTACAAAAGGTAGACATCTTATCTCACTGCGCCTGTGTTCCAGTTGCAAATATTTTCTAAGTGTGTCCTCCTGTATGTGGCAGTTTAAATGTAAAGTGGAATGGCCTCTAACAAGACAAAATACTAGCAGGTTCCTTAGAGAAAATTACTGCCTGAGCCCTGCTGTGAAAAACCATTTGGTTGCTAGAACTAGTCAGGATGTTGTCACTAAGGAGGCTGTTGGTTGAGATGAAATGATTTGCCAGTCTTTGGTAAACAAAAGGGCTCTGTATCCCTCTGACTCATTGTGGAAGTGTCCTTTACAGCCCAGGAATGTACATGTTTTGAGGATGAAAATCCTCCCCTAAATCCGACTTATCCAATGGCTGCACAATAACTTCCTGTACACCATAAAAACTGGAAATACTGAATATATATGCTGACCTCGGTCTAAACTCAGCTGCCCTCATACGCATGGATACCAGCCTAACACCCGAGAAATCCCACACATTGGGATAAAGAAGATGCAAAAACAGCCAGTGCCCCTCATTTGGCCTCTTACTGCAGAGTTGTTTCAAGAAGCATTTACTTCAGATGGGCACTACAGCAGCACCGGCATCTGGCTGCAAGTCTTGCTCACATGGAAGACCCAGTGGCTCATTTTAATTCATTAAAGAAAAGCAATTAAAAAATAATTGACTACAAATCTACACATACACTGAGATATGGATATTTATGGATATTTCATGAAATCAACAGATCATAGTTCCTGTTTACTGAAGCATCCTTTAGCTACTCTTAGCTGTTAGGGCTGTACCCCTTGCTGAGGCTGGTTGCAGTGCTGTCCATGTGGCTGTCTGCGCTGGGTGCTGTGGGCAGAGCCAGCAAGACCTTGTGGCATCGTATGTGATGGCTGGGTGCATAAATCACATTTCTCTGCAGAACTGACCCGAAGTGGCTGCCATGCACCCATTCTTGGGCAAACATCATTCTTGGGGATGATTCCACTAACTTTGTTTGAATAACATAAGAAACAGCAAATGCCTTTGGAAATTGCTGATATCATTCTTCCCTCCCTGCCCTGCCAGTTGTCATATACTAGCAGAGAAACTCTAAAATCCCTTATGACGGCAGTTCCTGGGTTTTATTGCTTTTCAGTTCCAGTTGTTCAGTGGAAACAAGAGAAATGGAAATTGATTCACAAACCAGAACTAATTTGAGAATTCTTCTATTTTTTTTTCCTGAGGTTTTCATGTTTTGTGTAATTGCATGTGTTCTGGAATTTAATACTAAATTGTTTTGAATTGCACAGACAGCACAGCATAGACTTGGGTTTGTGCTCTTTGCATATTATGCCTATGTGTTTGTATCTGTAGGCCACTGTAATTTGCTCTTCAAAAAAAGTATGGAAATGAAATCTTACAATATTTAGAGCCAAGTTTTTGCAAGCTGTTTTGTAGGTGGTTTTGATCTGGCTTCTACAATTGCGCTCCCCATTTTGCTTGTCCACAAATTTATGTGCAAACAGTTTTTTTTCTCTCTGTGGCCTTAGATGTGTGCATGCTAGCTACATTAGCACATATTCACATGATCAAGCAGACATGTTGTTTAACCACTTGATTCCAGTGCAAATGCAATCTGAAGGTATAAATCAAAGATCTGATTGTGAAAATCATGTGATAAAGTCTTTCCCACAAAATGCCACCATTGTAAAAGTGTCAGTGTGGTTTAAGAGCTCTTACGTTTAGTGTACACCGACCACAGTGCCCTTTCTGAAACGTACTTATTTGAGAGGGACCTACACATTACTAACTATAATATAAATGAAAGATATCCACAGAAGATTAGGATGACATTGTTGCATTAAGCTTCCAGTTTTTTCTCTACTTATAACATCTACCTACGTGGCCTACACATCATGCAAGCCTATTTGAAGGTCTTGAGAGAGGCTTAAGCAATGTATATGTTCTCTGCACAAGAGGAAAGTTTTCTTTTAGGAAATGACAATAACTGTGCTTAAGAGTACACTGTTCTGGAATAATGCAATTGGTTAAAAATTTCAGCAGGGTATCTGAAAGGTGATGTGGAAAGAAAGAAGTGTTTGCTTAAGAAGTATTTGAGACCAGATTTCTCAAGACTTGCAGTCTCTCAGACTGCTCTAATTTGAGAGGGGAATGAGAAATGAAAATTAATATTTCACTTGAGAAAAGAGTGCAAAAGTTGTCCTGAAATGAACCATTTAAAAGGCTTTCTTTCAATTACCCGTGGATTGGAAACTAATCTCAGAAACTATTTTCTTTACACTCAGTAATTAAGGCCAAGTTCTTGTTCTTCAGAAAGAGCTACATCTCCATGTGAAATGTCAGGCCTTTTCCAGAGATATTTGTGGGCGTGATCTTTGTAATATTATAAAATTTTTTTTCTCCTTCCTTAGCTTCTTGTGTGGTAAGCAGCACTGATGCCTCTGACATCCATTATGGAGAAGATCCAAGAACATTCATGTATCAACTTGGCATATTTTCAAGAATTCAATTTTTTTTGGTCTAGTATGGGATCTAGGTTCCCCTGAAAAAAACATATTGTTTAGAGTCCAGTGTTTGGTAGCCTGATGCTGGGGCATTATGTTGTAGTTCAAGAAAATTTATGATGGATGAGAACAGTAAGGGGAGTATCCTTCAAAGCCACATGGACATGTGCATCCTTCCAAATGTAATTCCTTTCCAAACTAAGCAAGGATTAACTAAAGATGTTTTGGAACCACAAAATGTTATTTTTAAAAGGTAGCTAGTGCTTGAGATAGATTAAGACTAAACATGGCTGGGATCGGCCAAAACCACGAAGAGCTTAACTTGTTCACATATTTATGGCTGGAGCAGAATTTGAGGGCCTTCAGCAATCCAAGCCCTGAAATCCTCCAGCATATTTTGCAGTAGAATGATAGGCTCTTGGTTTTGCTTTGCTTTGTTGCTTTTTTAACGGACTTGTCCTTTGTAAAACTTGCCCCTTCCTCCCTCCCACGCACATAAGCAGATCAGTTCAAACAATGTCCCTGCAGGTCACTGAATCCCAAAGCATTGCTCAATGCTTTTTAAAAAGCAAGAATGATTCAGCTGAGAGATGCTCCACAGCCTTGTGACCAAGGTCACATTCACCAAGTGGCTCCTCTCCCACGCTGCCTCCTGTTCCCAGGGGCACAGGGCGCCAGAGCAGTCTTTCCATGGGCATTTATTAGCACGATGGAGGAAGGGAGGTGCGAATGAGAATTAGCACACACATGTGTGGACATGTGTCAATGATGAGCTTTATGGGAACAGGCGATGATTATTTCTTCTTACGGCAAAGGAAAGAGTCTCTCAGTTTATCCCAGTGGGAGCCACTGTTTGTTTATTTGAATCGCTTTCCAAATGTACCTATTTTAAGTGTGATATTGTGACCTTTTCACATTAAAAGCAACAATGCCAAACAGCCAGCTTTGATTAAATCCAAGACCGAGACCCCAAAGATGTTTATTCCATTCATCTCCACCACTTGCTGAATCAATGCCATTCATCATTTCATGAACAGACTTGAGAAAATTAGCAGTGCCTATAAATTAAGCTAAAATCATCAAACCCAAACTTTTCTTAAATATAAAACATCTTGCAGTATAAGGTTGCATCTATTTCAAGAAATTGTCCTGCTGTAGCTCTGATTTTGCTTCAGTGGGACAATGTGGATTCACCTGGGCTGTCATCTTTGTAGAACAGGTCACTCAAAAGCCCTGACATCACTTACTCTTTTAAAAAGTGTGTTTAAAAGGTTTGACTGTGGTTTTCTGTGTAGTTTTAAAAGTCTCTTAAAAACCTGAAAACAAACCATCCATATGCATACATATATACATACATACATAGATATATGGAGAGAGAGAGAAAGTGTGTGAGAGAGAGAGACAGAGTGAGAGAGTCAGTAATCATGCCTTGCCGCTACACTTCGCTGGCTAAACCAGCAGGATCCAACTCTCAGCATTTACTCAGTGACTAAGAACGAGACCTAGATCCAGCTTCACTGGCAAAAGCAGTAATAAAAAAAAAACTTTGGACTTTTTATTTGGCCAGTGTTTTTAAAGGATAAGTGTCTTTGTAAAGGCAAGGGCAATATATGACAGAAGAAATATTTATATATATTCTCTAACCACAATACTGAAGTTGCTTTAGATTTAACTTTCCTCGTTCTTTGTTCATGTGTGCTGACTGCATGTTATGATAACTGTGAGAAGGTTTCTCAGGGGACTGGAGCACTTCCAGCACAGTGCATTCTGCTGATGTGGTGAGTATCATTTTACCACTAACAAGGCAGAAAGTATATGCTGTAACTGCAGCTAATTTATTTGATTTCCAAGGACACTGAAAGAAAAGTTTAATTACAGCAAATGAAATACTAAGGCAAATATCTGAAAACAGAAGATTCTTTCCCCTCCACTAATGCAAGGAGAGATTCTAACTAACCATCCCTGGCTAATATGGAGGAGGCTGAGACATACAACTTTTCTTACGTCTTGCCAGGAAGAAACAGCTGAAATCAAAGTTCACATGTCCTGTGAAAGGTTAAATGCTTCCAACAAAGACAGAGGAAGTAAAAGGGAAAGAGGAAGCTATTAATCTTATTCCTGAGTCTCACTACACACCAGTGGGCAGAACAGGCCTGGCGAAATGGGAGGGCATCCAAGGTCTTCTTCAAGAGATTGCCTCAGCCCACGTCCCTCAAGTTCAGCAAACTGGTGCCAGACCTTTGGTTCATGCAGATTGAGATGATGGCAATGAGAGTTCATAAAAAATGCTGCGTCTTGGAGGGAAAAATAAGATTAGAAGCTTGCTGGGATTAGGAGATGAACCACTGAGTTGTATCCTTTGCACACAGGTTGGAAACACTGTCATTAGGAGAAATTCGGCTGTAATGTATCCCCTGTAGCACACATAATTTGTGAAATAGAAGTTAAGTATCTTGTGTATAATACTGCCTGTCCTTCCAGGGAATACTCTTTGACAGTTTAGTGATTCCTGCAGGTTGCCACAAAGGAATATGGTATTGGGAAGGACTCCAGCAAGACTGGCTCCTTTTCTTTGGTGTCTACACAATATCACTTCCCTCACAGCTGGCCAGGCTCCATCCCACAACCCTGTCCCCATCTGCCCTCACTTTCTATCAGAAGGTTGTCCCAGAGCCTTGTGCCACCAGGGTGAGAAACCTCCACCTAACTTCTGGCTTAAATATATCCATGCCTACTACCTCCCCATGAATCCTTCTGTTGGTGCTATTCTATACCTTAAACCACTCTTTGAGCGTCATGTGCAGCAGTTCTCCAGCATTTTTTTATGGCCCCAGCTACCACTCAGCCTTCGTATGCCTTATCACACTTCAGGCTTCTTTTGTGAGGCCACAGTCTCTCTGTTTTCTCACTTGGGACTGATCTGCCACCACCCCATCCTTTTGTTACCTCTCCCCTGCCTCAGGTCCCATCTGAATTCACCTCTCTTGATCTGGTGTGGACATAAGTGTAGCCAGCTCTACTGAATACCTAGCTCTGAGTGGTCCTAGCCCACTAAAATCTAGACCCACAATTGCCTTGCTTGTGTTTCTCATCTAATTATGTCTGGCAGGCAGTGAAGCTTTGTTTCTCCTCCAAGTACTTTTTGCATCGATCATTAAAGCAGCTTTGTTCCAGCCAACATATCTATTGTTCATGTCAACCTTTCCTTAGGCCAGGCACTGCCCGCTTTCATGCTTTGTAAAACACCAAATGTACTTTGGCATGAAACAAAGACATTAAAAACAATGTATAAATTCAGATGCACTAATTAGTTTGTGAGTAACGCATTCCATGACCAGTGCATGAGCTGAAGGAACACAGCCAAGAAATCCAGATTACGGTCACAAGGAGGAGTCTCAATTATTCTAGTCTTAGCATGCGTAACTATAGCACCATTAAGCACAGTATTATCCAACTCTTTCAAAAAGTCAGTGTAAAAATTGAAGAAAACTGAAAAACCTCTACATTTAGAAGAAAAAGTATGTTTCTGATCTACCATTTGGGGTTCTTGGGAGTTATTGAGTTCCTCAAAAGCCTTCCCCACCTCCACTTTAACAAGATGCTTTGCCTGTGATGTCAAACCTGTTTGTACCAAGCATGAGGGAAGGGAACCTTCCCTTTTTATTTTGCTAAATCTTTGCAGCAAGGCTGGAGAAGTAATTGACATTTAGCCAGTGCCCTAAATATTCTAGTAATAAATGCCTTGGCAATACCACAGCTAGACAAACAGATTAAAATAATGAGTGGTACAGAGACTGCTGTGCAACACTTTTTCCCATTAAAAAGTACTGCTTTCAGTTGCTTATCACTTTGCCAAACTATTCAAGCTGAAATGTTGAGTGTCTGCTATGAGGTTGATTTTTCTGGGAAAAATTTCTGCTAGAATGGAAACATTTATGAGAATGAAATTGCGAGATGGGAGAGGGAGGGAGAATCAGCTGCTTGCCCACATGAAAAAAAAAGTTACTCCAGACATTTCACTGAGTTGTCGTTGCACTCTGGAACTGGGATTTATGATCAGGCCAAAATGGGCTACTTGATACTAAAGGTGTTCAGCGTGGAATTCCAAGGTTATGCCTTTAGACCAAATCCAAAGAAACAATCCCCATCTGCTGCCTTGGTCAGATTCTTAATATTCCAGAAGGGATTTGGATACACCTGAAGTTTTGAGACAACTACTTTGAGATTAGATCTGTGACAACAGTTGCTTCCATGAAGCCTGAATTTCAGTCTCAACTTGTTCTCAGATGTGAACCTGGCCAAAACCATTCCTGGAAAAACAAATCTGAACAACGCCTTTCAGGTCTCTGTTTGGTCAAAATGGAGTAGGGTTAGTTCAAGAAAATGTTATTACTGAGAACAAAAATAAACAGCAATGTTTACTCCAGCTGGAAATAAAAGATCTATAGAGCTCAAGCTTAAAGATCCAGAACGATACTGTGCTGTTAGTGATGGTTACATCCATCAACACAGCACCTCGGGAGGAAAATGTACGCCTCCCTCAAGCGATGCAGAATGCAGGAATTCGTCCTGATGGGCTGAACATTCATCATGCACAGCATAGCCAAAACCCTCAAATGAAAGCCACAGAAGGACAGGGGAGCATTGCTTGCTAGCTCAGAAGACAGAAACTGAGAAGCTCTGGGCTCCCTGGAGACACCACGTCTGCTCTGCTGCAGCACAACATGCTGAGCATTACAGTGTATTCATTTTTGACTATTTCTCATCCAAATTAATCAGCTTGAGCACCAAGTGCTTCTTTTTTGGTTTTTTCTTTCAACAGATGATTGAGCTGATTCCTGGTAAGGATTACCATGAGGTCCTGTTTAAGCAGGTACTGCAGCTTTTTGGGCAAATTGCATTATTATTATTATTTATTAGTATTAGTTTTAATTATTTTCTCAGGGATATTCATGGCCCAATATGCGTTGCTGGTTCCACTGTGCCAGGCAGCACAGATGATTACAAGCCTGATGCTGTGGGGTACTACGCTGTGTTGGGTGGCATCCTCACTTGGGGTCCCACGATAGCTCCAGTCTCGTTGGACTGGGCTGCAAAGCACGGGAGACAAGGGACAGGCTGTGGCCCAGCATAGCAGGCAGGGCTTTAGGAAATGCCAAAACACATCAAGGAAGAAAGGAGGTGGGTGGGAAGAGAGAGCTATGGAGGTAACCCGGCACAACTGCACAGCAAAGAGACAGCCCCAGGAAAGCTAGGCAGACAGCAGCTGAGAGGAAGAGAAGCTCATCCCCGCAGCGGAGAGAAGAGACTATAAAAGTGGCCTAAGCCCCAGAGAAGCCAGAAACAGGATTGACATCTTCCACATCCTGGCCAATTCCCAGCTCGTTCCTCCTCCTGACCCAGGCTCAGGTGTCTCCCCACCGCTCGATCCTTCCCTGACCTTTTCCAAACAGCCACTGGGCCCAGCCCCACTCTGCGAGCCCCTGCTAACCCCACCGGGGGTCCTGAGAGACCAGCGCCATTTCGAGGCATTTCAGGGTGTTTCCACTGAGGCAAGGGGGGCTGGTGCCTCCCTTGCCAGGCACGGCGCGGGCTTGGCCGGGGCAGGTGGGGGCCCAGGTGCAGTGCTGGGCAGCTGGGGACGTGCCGATGGGAAGCGTGGGGGGCGGCTGTCGGCGGGGATGAATATCTGCTTTGTTTTCGGGAGCTGCTGGAGGCAGGAAACAGGGATGTCTGTTAGTAAGGTCTGCCTTTGGGTTTCAAGTCGACTTTTTTCGTTCCTTGTTAAAGTCCCAGACCACTATCCGGATGTTTCCTCAGCATAAATCAAAGAAGTGAGGCTGTGTATTTTCTTGTAAGGTGAAAGCACAGTAATTTTTGTTTTACTATTTCTTTTCATTAATCCTTCATTAGAAAAATGATAAAAATGAACTCTTCTCAAGGCTGTCAGCTAAAAATTGAAATCTCTGCCTTCCCTCTAGAAGGTTTTTGGCTCAGCCAGAAGGTTGTTTAGCTTTCCCTGGGCTATTGCGTTCCTGGAGGTTTCAATTTTGTTGTGAAAGTTGTCATTTTTTTCCTACAACAAGATTTTTAGTAGCATTTAATAACAGTTGAGTGCGCTAAATGGATCTTTAGCCTCCAATGAAAGACAGGAAGGAAAGTAACATTATTTGGTTTAAAAGTTGGTGCTAGCATTCCAGTGGCAAACACTACCTAAGGAAAAATTTCTAAAGCAAACATCTTAAATGGTGGTTGTTCTTTTCTTCAAGGTTTTCTTTTTTTTTTCCTTTTGCCATTTTCAAAATATTTAGAAGATATAGACTGAAGTATTATAATACCTGAACACATGAGTCAGAGTACCAGAGGCTTCCTACCAATGCTTGAAAGACCAGGAGATGCTTTCTTTCCTGAAGAAATAAATTGTGCACTCTAGTAGGAAACCTCTTCTGAGACAAGTGCAAAACTGAGAGGGACTCAGAAGAGCATGGTGAAACTGAAATCCTAAAGGAGAGGAGACTTTCCTAAAAATATTGCAGTGGGAAGTGGTTTCCAAATCAATATGAATATAGTGGGATTTGTATACAATTGTACAAAATACAATTTATATACAATTTATACAATATATACAAAATACAATTTGCTCTGCTGAGAAGGACCTGGGATTGCTGGTGGACAGCAAGTTGACCATGAGCCATCACTGTGCCATTGTGGCCAAGAAGGCCAAGGGGATCCTGGCGTGCATCAAAAGAAGTGTGGCCAGCAGGTCGAGGGAGGTTATCCTCNTTTCAGCGGTGCCCAATGACAGGATAAGGGGCAATGGGCACAAACAGGAACCCAGGAAGTTCCAGCTGAACATGAGAAAAAACTTCTTCACTGTGAGGATGACAGAGCACTGGAACAGGCTGCCCAGAGAGGTTGTGGAGTCTCCTTGTCTGGAAATATTCAAAACCCGCCTGGACGCAGTCCTGTGCACCCTGCTCTAGGTGAGCCTGCTCAAGCAGGGAGGCTGGACAAGATGATCTCCAGAGGTCCCTTCCAACCCCAACCATTCTGTGATTCTGTAATTATATATACTAGTGTGCTCTCCTTCCTAAAGACAGAAAGAAAGACCTCTTGAACTGGGGTGTCTCTTCACTTTGAGTTGATGGCAAAACTGCTAAAAATACCCAAGAAATATTATCTGAGCCTTAAAGAACTGGAAAGAAATTACATTACAATCTCAGGTGTAGCTTTCATGAAAGGGCAAAATTCAAAATTTGGGGTAACATACTGTTAATACTAGAGGCTTTTGAGCTGAGGGGTGGAAGATAAATCTAATTTAGGTTTAAGGACAGAATCTTTCTCAATCTCCAACTCCTCATCTCAAGATTCAGAACACATATTTTCCATAACACTTACCCAGATGTTCCACTCAATGCCTGGCCAAGCCCAAGAAATTCCTCACCATAAATCTTTTTCTTATTTGAGAAAGTTGGAAGGTCATTTCCAGGAGATGGAGACTTTATTGTTGAAACTCTGGATTTACAGCATATTTATTTCCCTGAAAGTTCCTCTTGAGGAAACATTTGGAACCAACAGCATGAGGTCAACTGAGAGGGGAGAAGTGTAGAAAGAAACCACAGTTTCTTTCATATGAAGTTTAGCAAGTGTGCCACCTGAATTGCACTGCTTTAGCTGCTGTTGCTGCACTGACTAAAACAAGGGACTCTTAAATTCAAAATAGTCAGCCAGAGCTACATTTGTCCATTGAAATTGGTGTCTGCTTATGCCTCCTTGCCTTGCCTTGCATTGCCTTGCCTTGCCTTCCCTTCCTTCCTGTACTCCTGAAGACTCGGATGCTGTACTCTTCCAGACTAGGCTGATTCAACCATCCAGGCCAATATTTGAACTATGATTGTGTATTGCAGCTTCTCATGGCTCCAAAACCTTTATTTGGCCTAAATGACCAGCCACAGCGGACGAGAGACCCACGACACTGAACAGCAGGAGCTGAACCAAGTGTTTGCAGGATGCACGTGGTGTTTATGCCAGGACAAGAAGGAAAACATTTCATATATTTGTTTCCTAGCCAGAAACTATGCAGGCACAGAGAAACACATATAAACTTCTTGTATAACGCAACAATGAAAGATGGGAAAAGGAAAAAAGGGAAAACTTAGGTGGGAAGAGAGCATAAGTAATAGAGATGTATGGAGAGAGTCAGGGAGAGGATGAAGAAAGAAAAAACAAATGACAGGGGAAAACAAAAGAAAATGATACATGGTGTCAGAATTGGAATATAAACTAATAAACAGCACAATTCTTACTTTTATGTAAAATAGGCTACAAAGTTTATCCATTAAGGTATACACATAGATACATACATGCAAACCCTGCCTCAACATGCAATGAACAGATAGGGTTTAGCTGAGTTTTATGCATGGCAGGAAATAAAATGAAATGCATTTATCAAGCACATAAATGAGCAGCATCTGCTCATTTTTAAAGCTGTCTGAAAGGCAGAAAAGAATGACCTTCTCCATCTGTATCTCATGGAGGGATCTTGGGGAATATTACCATATGAATTTAATAAAAAGTTGCTGTCATTGGCATTTTTATAAATAAAACAGAGACTTTGTTATCTAGGCAAGAGGTGTTTTTCTGCTATCCTGATTCAGTCAAGCTCTAGTTAAGTGAAGCTTGAAAACATACTCCAGTTTTTCCAATTTAGCACGTGCATGGCACTGAACATATGCTATGATGAAGGATAGCTTGCTGAGTTGGAACCTTGAAAATCATGCGTGTAGTATTTACTCATGAGGATAATCCTTTTTGCTTATCTATTTAAACCTCTAAACAGATTAAAACTTAAAAGCATGACATTCAGTCCTGTTTTGCCTGAGGAAATTAACCTTGCATGCAGTAGTAATAATTGCAGGGACAGTTCTTTATAGTAAAAAGGGAACAACTGCTCTCTGGAGCTTGCAGAACACTTCCAGCTCCCTGTTGCACAGGATCTGTTGTCCCTGTTATCCCTCGTAGGTAGCCTAAGTTCTGCTTGATCCATAAATTCAAGCTGCCTTTGCAGGACACAGTAAGAGAAACCTTCTGCGAAGGACCCTGAGTTCTCATATTTGCCACAAACTGCCGAAGTATGTTTCATGTGACACCTGAATATGTCACCTTGAAAGCTGGTTAAACGTCGGTAGCCTGTTGTTTCCCAAACTAGCCCTGTTCATGGGGAGGAGACACCTGGGAGACACTCCTGATGTTAATTACAATGCCCAGTGACAGGCAACTCCCCCCAGAATAGAAATAGGTAGAGGCTATTTTGGGCTTGATTTTACGCACAGCGGCTATTGTTATTAGCTGTGGTGCACTATATTGGTTTTACACATGGGCTTCCTGCACCCTTTGACATATCAGAGGCCTCCTTTCCTCAGAATATCTTGCCTTGGACCCTGTTGGCCCTGACTACATGCCCAGTTCCCCTGTGTAGATGGATCCATATCTGCATCATTAAGCATTTTCCATGACAGTGCATCAGCGGGCAGCTCTCGCCAACAATAGGTGTTTTGTCTCCAACCGCCTCTGCTTTCTACCTTTCAGGTCAGGTATTTCCTCGAGAAAGGCCACACCACAGATGACCAAGGTCAGCTGCTGGGCTTGGGCTGTTCTCTCAAGTTTGGTCTCACCTTCCTCTCAATGGATCAAGTCTGAATAGGGGAGGAGCTCAAAGCCTGGGTAAATGAGACATCTAGTCAAGAGGCAGGTTTCATTTCCAGCTGATTAGGAATTTGCAGTCAAAAACTAGGTGATGTAATTTGAATATATATCTTATGTCCCTCCAGAACTTTCTGTTAATGTGAACACTGGGATACAAACTCTGGAAATGGACCAGCGGTCACAGTATTTCAGCCCAATACTGTCTACATGTTCAATAGGACAGGGAGAAAATCAGGTCCTAGGTTCAGATATGCAAAACAAAGAAACTGTTGAAATGCAAAGGAAGAAGCTGTATATTAGGCATATATTTTAAGTATCCATATGAAAGCTGTGAACGCTGATTCTTAGGTACCACTTCTCCAGTGCTAATTCTCATACTATTTGTGATATAATTAATGGTACTATGTATGTGGTGACTCTGCTGCTCAACTGTACTTGTCTTCTGGTTCCTATCAGCCCCCTGCCCTCCAGCTCCAGCGCTGCTTCTGCCCTCTCTTTTTCGCATTGCTTTTTCTCCCCTCCCTGCCAGAGGACTGCTGTAGTGTTGCTCTTGCGTGAGAGAAGGACTATGCGGCCATTCAGTGCTTGCCTGGTTGTACCTGGACCAATGCAAGCCATTTTGCCAACGGTGTCTCTAGGCTGCATGTTTGGTTTTAAGCCATCTGAACCAGTGATGTCTGTGATACTACACTTGGGAGCTGAAGTCTATGTCTCTGGCAAGGCTCCTTTTGCCCTGAAGCCATTATATAAAGAAGCAGCATACTGTGACTTGGTCACTGAGCATTTTAAGTGTTGTATTTCTACAGCCATTTCGTAACACAGAAAGGGAGACAAAATGTTGGGGGGAAAAAACAAGCAAATACTGCTCTGGCCATTATTTTCAGACAACTGTGCCAGATCTTTAAAAGTGCACTGATCCTCTCCAGTTGCAAAAAAGTTTGCCTGTGTGAGATGGATATGCCAATCTTGCCCTGTCTGCTGCCCAACAGTATTTGGGCAAGAGAGAAGAAATTAGGACCCAGCTTGTTCCAGCCCTCTCTAACTTCCTCCAGGCCCAGGAAACACAAGGCATTCGTCACCTTTAAGAGGTACTACCTCACACTGCTTGTGCTCTGTAGCTGTTTGGTATTTGGGAAAACCTGTGTGGAATAGCTGGCAAGAGCCATTGCAGCAAGAAGTTTGTGCAGGACTAATCATTACTTGTATCCCCAGGGATGTTTTCTTCCTCATTCAGCATGGCTGTTTCCTGTAATCCCTTTCAGTCCTTCCCTTAGTGCTTATTCCACATATATTCTTCCTTCACTCTTTTTTATTTTGGTTTTAATCTCAAAAAGGGAGATGCTTCCTCCTATTCTGTCTTTGCAAGTTGTGTAGCACGAGGACCCACTGTTTTCCATGGGCCTAGGCATCTCTGGCTGCTGTAAACATGCAGTAAATTTGATTTGCTCCAGGGGCATGCTAGATTTATGGCTGCAAAGAATTTCAGCATGGACTGCTCAATATCTGGAAATCCTGGACATGGACCACAGCGCATGCTCTACTATAATAATAATTTGTAGCACAAGTATGGTTTTCCTTTCCCAAAAGCCACAGAGAGGAGTTCACAGGGTGGCTTCATGCTGCATTTGAGATGGTAGCATCCTGCTCTTAACCAAAAGAAAATATTTTCTTTAATTGTCAAAAATGTGTTCCTGACCTATATTTTGCTTTCTTTTGGGACTTTCAAATATGGGATTGAAAAGGGATAGATTTTGCAAAATACAGCACAACTCAAAAAGTAAGAAAACTCTTTTCCCCTGCATCTACTTGCCAGCACTGTGTGGTTAATTATTATTATCACAGTGCAAAAGCATAAGTTGGTAACAATACAGACATATCCATATTGTACTGTATTAACAAGCAAATAATGACCAGATTTTAAAAGATATTCCCTAGCAGGCCATGAAATACACCTTGATCTGCCTTGTTTGCATAAGTATCCAATGTTTGTCCGTACAAACTCAGATTGGTGTCTGACCTACAACTCTATAGCTACAGCTTCAGTTGACGCTTTGAAAAAATGAGCATAGAAGTGATTAATTTCTATTGGATTGTGTGACCCACAGAAGTGCTATTTTAGATTGCAAATGCTGGAAATAATTACCTGTCACTCAGGGTAAAATGGTAACAGCTTTTGCCTGCTTCCTTAGCTACCTTTTCCACAGTTTTCCTTCTTTAAAGTGAAAGACAATGCATTAGCTCTTACAGACAACAGGTTTTCCTTTGCTAAAACAGCTCTGTTTTACAAAAAAGCACCACCAGCGCTTTTTGGTGAGGTCTGAAGAAAACGCCAAGCAGGCAAGGTTTGAGAGATGGGGACTGAGTCTGAGAAAGGAAAGGAGCCGGAGTACCTTTGATGTCTACTGGAGAGCAGAGCTGAGCACATCTAGATTTAAGTATTTAACGAGAGTTGAGTGATGTTGGAATTTGGCCCTGTCTTTATATTTTTAGTGACCTTGCTGTAGTGATCACACTGGGGCCCCTTGCTTGGCACAGAGTTGAATTTTCCTCCCCATCAGGGCTGCAAGGGAGTGGGAAGGCTGGCAGACACCTTTGAGGAGCACGGCTGGATCAGCGTTGGCAGCAGGACCCTTTTGCCCCTGCCTAAGTTACGACTTTCTAAGAAAGCAGATGAAGACTGTGCAAAGTACAATAATTAATAACTCCATTGCTGCCTCCCCTCTTCTTCCACTCTCTCAGCTCATTCCTCTCACAAAACCAGACAGTTTCTCCTTGACAGCAGCCTGAAATACAGACTCACGCAGCTTATATCTTGTCTGTCACCGGGATTTAAATATTTCAGGCTCTGGCTGTACAGCCGGTTCCTCACTGATTAGAGCCTGATGAGGCTGGTTTCCTTAACAGGGATGGGTTTTATTCATGGCCCTTCAGGTTCTCCATTTCCCATCTTTAGCCCTTTCATCGCTCTGGGTAATAGCTGACTTTCTTAACTGCCCTGAGAAGCGCTGCAAGAACAGTCCCATTGTGCACAATCAATGGAGCCCTGGGCTCTCTCCACCCCTGGCTATTATGGGAAGGGAAGCCTCTTTAGTCCTTAGACAGACAAGAGGGACATTATCTTTTTTTAAAATTATTATTACTTGAAAAGATGATCACAGAACTGCACAAATCCTTCATTGCGTTTTATATTTATATCTGAAAACCTGCTGCTCTCTGTGGAACTTAGGCCCTGTCCGTCTGCTGATGAAGAAAGGAAGTAAGACTGGAAAAAATACGTGCAATCTGAAGAAATCCTGTGGGCAGCTGGATTTGTTGTTTCACTGAACACTTTGGCACTTGAAGGGTCAGTAAATAACTCAGATGCAGAACTGAGCTAATGGATCAACAGGTAAAAGATATACACAGAGGCAAACAGAGCAAAAGAAATTGTACTTTCTCTGTATGGGTATCTCTGAGAGGATACTTTCTACCAGGAATAAACTTTCTGGACAGCGTGATGTAGCAGTAAGGGTACACTTTACTGCACTGCATTATAGGCAGCCCCCCCAAGCAGAAGGGACCTGTCAGTCATCAAAGGGAATTAAAACTTTCCTACTGGATCATTCCGCCCATTTTGCATGATCTAAGTGAGAATTTAAACCCTACCAAGGGATTTCACCAGGTGATTAAAAAATCAGAAAAAAGCTAACCCCCCACCCCACCATTTTGGAGCCAGCTTGATGGAGCGGGACTGAAATTCTAGGGTACCTCAGGACTCCCCAGCCCTGGAGGCAGCGGCTCCTCTGAGGAGATAAATCTCATCCTCCAGCCACGCTCAGATGAGTGCAAACCACAGTACTGACCAGCAGTGAACTTGCCAGATAGGATCACAATAAATCCCAAGCCTCTCCTATCTTCCCACAGGTAGGGGAGGCAGGGGAGAATAAGGGCCCCTGCAAGATTGATGCAATGAGCACTTTGGGAAACTAACACAGCTGATCATTAAGCTGATAAACGGTGATAAATGCAAGCCTTTACCTTAATTCAGAGCCGTCTTCAGCTTCAGAAACAATACATAGGTAGAGCACAACCCCAGAACATCTCTATAAAAGCAGTTTATTCATAACACGACACATAACACAGCAGGTGATTATGAACAGTATGTCTCTTTAACTATATTTCAGTGGTGCAGTAAGGGATCTTAATAAACATTGCCTGGCTTATGTCTTGGAAACTAAAAAAAGTGATTGATGAGCTTCTGAACTAGTGTTTCATTTGAGCTGAGGTTTTCGCTGACTGATAAATACACCAGACTCGCTCTGGCGTTCCAGCTTATCTCAGCTCCACAGGAATAACGCTGCAGAAATGTCTCCTCAGTCTTTAGGAGAAAAAACAGGAAGATATTTCTGAGGCTTATCAGCTCACACTAGAGTCCATGCAGCCTTTAAGTCTTACTGTTAATCTTCAGTAAAAACAGATGCAAAAGCTTGCTAATGTTTTTAAGGTTAACTGCAGACCCTTTTCTTCAGCACGGCACCAAAAGCATCCTAATTTGCCTTTCTCAGAGCGCTTGTCAGTTCGCCTTCCCCTGGGTTTCCCCAGATACTCTTCTATACTTCTGTGCAGGGGCTGGGCAGCAGAGTGCAAATACAGGGAGGCGAAGCCCTACAGTGCAGACTGGGAAAGTGTTGAAATGGACTGAACTGGAAGCTGATCTCACTTTGCCCAAATAAAGTCGCTAACTATCTAATCATACAGCTCCAACTTCAGCCAGTGCTTTGGGTTTCTTCAGGATCTGCTTCACAAGCATTTAAAACTTTAAAAATAGCATTTAAGGAAACTTATTAGAGGGTTAAATGTGGTAGGAACTCCTTAAGAGTTTTAATATTATATTCTTTACCCAAGGCAATAGACCGCTTCTTCAGAGTCATTCCATTCTAATGTGTAAACGCTGAAAGTAATTAGACTGCGTCCTATGTGTATTAAAGTATTTAGGAGAAAAAATTTGGAAAAAGTGACTTTTCACAAGCAGCTGCCAAATATTTTGAAAAGTTATTGCATTACTAATAATATAAGAAGTTTTAGTTTTTAAAGCAAAGGCTGTTTTGAAACATATAATTCCAGAAAAGTATTTTGGTGTAATAAACTTTTTTTTTAACTTTTCAGTATGGGAATGGACAATGCAACAGCATCCACTGCAATGTTTGTTGGCCAGAAAATGATGTTAAATAGAAATTTTCATGAGAATAGTTTAGATTTTTGTTAAAAAAGACAAACTATTTTGTTTTGAAGACCTGAAACACCCTTTTGATTTTTAAAACAACAGCCTGAAGTGCTCTGAAGAAATGCTTAGCTGTCATTGCCACTTTGAGGAGAAAATATTCCTTCAGCTCTGAATATCAAATGTGTTTTGTTAGAGATGTCTTGTGCAGTGCACTGGGTTGCACGTTTTGCTGTTACTTCTTAAAAGGCAGTAAAGAGAAAGAGCCAGCATTTTTTTGTTTCCTCGTCCTTTGTTGCGGAGTAGACGTACAGACTCTCTAGTGCTGTTTTATTTATAGATTTCAAATCCCTCCAAAAGGATCACATGCCCTCTGATGCCTGCAATAAGCCCACTGGCTGTTTATGGCTAGAAAGTTAGTATTCGTATAGAGACTAGGCATAAATGAGAACCAGACCCTACATTACTTCAATCACCGAGGGAGGGTGTCTAAATTAAATGTATGCTATAAAAAGACTTTAGTATTAGTCATGTCCGCTTGATGAAATAAGGCCACGTCTACTTAATTAAATATTATCAATAGTCTTAAAATATTCTGCTGCCTAATGAAGCCAGTTACCACCTGAACTGTTTAGACAGTTGCTTTCTGTAGCTTTTGATCCTCTCCATCCCACATATGCTGTCACTGAAACGCAGAAGGTGGACCCAACGGTGCTCGTGAAGCTACCTTTCTTAATCATGCCATTCTAAAACCTGCCAATTTTATCAAAGTCAATATTAAACATGATCTTCAAGAGGCTAATAACAAGGATATCAGTCTCCTTCTAATACCTGCATTTTCACTGCATATAAAAAGAAACATTTAAACACAAAATTTAGGTACCCTCTTAAATCACAGTGTGCTTTGGTTTGCAGGTCTGTCTTGTCAATGCTTGAGGCAGCACATAAACATCTCTCTGGCTAATGTAAGAGCTGCCAAATGACCACAGGGATTTTAATTATAGGAAGAAGTAATTGTTCTGGCAAAAAAAAGGTTAAGAGGATGTAATTGTAATTGCATTTAGTCACAAGGGGAAAAGAAGGCACGCAGCTTCTCTTGAGTTCATGGGGGGTCACAACTTCTCTGTGTTTTGAGCTATCTTTGCCCAGTGGAAGGTGTACCTTTACACATTTGCATTTAGACACAAATCCTGGCCCCCTCTCTCTGCTTCCCCTGCTTTTCAGTGGAACTGAAGCTTTCTGCACTGTAAAAAAGCAAGGAAAAGGACCCCTAGCAAGCTCTCCTAGCAGGCAGAGCTCCAGAAGGCAGACTGCAAATGGGTGAGGGGATTTCGAGGCACAGAGGTCTGTCCTCTGGTGCCTGGGATATGAAGGGCCCACAGTGTCTGCTAGGAGCGTGCAGTCTGTGGGGAGTATTTGAACTAGGAAGGTTTTGCTTTGACATAAATTTCATAAAATCCATTGAAGTGATTGTTTGAACAAAAATGGACAGGAACGGGGCTGAAATTTAGAGAACAATCCAACAAGGCTGAGAAGCTTAGCTGAACAGGTTGGTTGGGATTTTAGTACTTACAAAACTGGCAGCCAAAATTTCCAAAACGGCAATTGATTCTGATCTTCTGCATTTTACTTTATGGTTACAGACAACTCACCAGCCAGGTCCCTACATTTTCCGCTCACATCCTGCATAACCACCCGGCTCATACGTACATGCAGAGGCAGTCAGGCAGGGACAGCAACTCAGATTATTTTGGATGTCTTTTGAAAAGGCGGAACTACCAGAGGAGCGTTAACATGCAAGAAATGCATGTTCATCTGAGGGCAAAACTGAATCATAAAGATATTTGAAGTCAGTACGTGTCATGGTCCCACACCAATGCCTAGATTTTTCACAGGCTGAGAGGGAAGTTCACTTATTCCCTCCTTTTTTGATTTCCCGCTGTCACAGACTGGGACTGTGGAGGGTTATTAACCCACATGCTCATACCTTTCACCAGCTAAGCCCAATAGCAATGATACCGTTAACTGCTAATCTTAGAATGTCTTACGTACACTGAGAACATCTGTACATTTATCCTCGTAGTATAAAGTTTGCGTAAATCTTGTCACTGTACTATACACATACATTACACGTGTAGTCTTGAATATAAATATCAATGCAAAATGTAATATTTTATATAAACACATATTTTACTGTTGTATATATTGTGTGTGTATACAGAATTTGTTAGGAGACAGATACCAAATGCATTTTTAAAGATGATCTTACTTGGTAAGATGAGAGCTCACTTGAGACACTGAATGGCTGAGGGATCTGCTAATGGGATACAAACCTTTACACCTCCATATCACCACTTCAGATCCAGTCAAAACCAGAAGCAGTCAAAAATTATCACCACCCTGACAGTTTGGTGGCCAAGAAGCTACAGATTGCTTGTCTTGGTCCCTACCGGTGTGTGTCTGTCAGAGCTCAGTCCCGCTGGCACATGGCAAAGGGGCACAAAACCAGCACTAGCTTTCCCAGGCTGTCCATGGCAGGGCAGGCGTTGTCCCCCACGGGACTCTGGTGCCGTCCCCACTGAGTGGTACAGAGTCACCAGCTGCTTCTCCCCTGGGGGAGTTTGCTTAATTCCTCTACCTGACCAGGGAGAAGCTACAGTCCTGATGGTAAAGCTCAGTGCCAGCTGCATGAGCTCTCTTTTCAGATTCTGTGCATACAGGGATAAAGTCATGCTCTTGACAAGAGGGATTATAGTGTGACAAGAGGGAAATACTGTGGCCAGCAGGAGTAGGGAAGTGATTGTCCCCCTGTACTCGGTACTGGTGAGGCCACACCTCGAATACTGTGTTCAGTTTTGGGCCCCTCACTACAAGACAGACACTGAGGTGCTGGAGCGTGTCCAGAGAAGGGCATCAAAGCTGGTGAGGGGTCTGGAGAACAAGTCTTATGAGAAGCGGCTGAGGGAACTGGGGCTGTTTAGCCTGGAGAAGAGGAGGCTGAGGGTAGACCTTATCACTCTCTACAACTACCTGAAAGGAGGTTGTAGCGAGGAGGGGTTCGGTCTCTTCTCCCAGGTAACAAGTGATAGGACAAGAGGAAATGGCCTCAAGTTGCACCAGGGGAGGTTTAGATTGGACATTAGGGAAAATTTCTTTGCCAAAAGGGTTATTAAGCATTGGACCAGGCTGCCCAGGGAGGTGGTTGAGTCACAGTCCCTGGAGGTGTTTAAAAAATGTGTAGATGTGGCACTTTGGGACATGGTCTAGCGGTGGACTTGGCAGTGTTAGGTTAATGGTTGGACTCCATGATTTTAAGGGTCTTTTCCAACCTTAATGATTCTATAATTCTATGATTCACACAAAACCTCCTCAAGCATAGCTGCTGCCTGCAAGATGCACTTCGATAAGCAAATAAAACATGTAGTGGTGCCAAGTCTTTAAAAGAGCTGAGCCCATTCTGTGCATAGAGAGAGACTTTGTCTTGAGGGCTGTCATTACAGTGTCTTTTATACAAATTAAATTAATCTAATTCCTGAAATGAGACCTTAGCTACCAGCATCATCCTCGAAACTCTTCCTCCCTTATCCTTTTTGGATTAAGCTGTCATTCTCATCATTTTGGTCCTTTGGTAAAACAGATGAAAGGCAACAATATAGTAACCTTAAGACTGAAAGGTCTTCAGGACTGTCTTCCTTCCATCTGGGTTGAAACCTATAAACTAAGGTAGGCACAAAAGAAAAAATATATGCCTCCTGTGCATCATTAGCAGTCCCTTGCTGGGGTGCTCTGAAGATAATCCAATAATACAGCCATCCCGTGGACAAAGCTGTGGTGGGACTGCATCATTTCCTTCCATCCAGTTACCAGAAAGAACTGTTATTCTTGTTACTGCATTGCATGCATTTTTATTGATCTCTGTGGCATCTCACTGCTTTACTTATGTTGAGACATCCAAACTCTTAATTAGAAAGATCAAACAATGACATTATCCCTGCTGCCTTCAGGTTTAGCTGTTAGCTCAAAGACCAAGATTAAATCAATGAGAATGCCTGAACAAAGAGCTATCATGTAGCTCCTGGTGAGTGTTATAGTTGTATGAGGAATCTGCAAAAATTGGTGAAATTCTGTGCTATATATGCTCGGTTTTCATCAGCACTGGCTTTCCCATGACTGTCTTTCCTTCCCAATTCCTTGTGTTTGTCTTAATTCAACAGGTTTTTTTAATCTCATTTTTCTGCTTTATATTAATATATATTCATTACAGCATTTTCCAAAGGGCTACTCCTAAAAAAAGAAAAAATTGAAAGAATCTGAATTTTCAGATGTTATTGTCATCACTGTTCTCATTTTGCCTGTACATGGGCTGCATGGCAACAAACTAGCTAGATGTCATGATGAGCAAGAAGATCTTCTGCTTAGCTTGAGATTTTGTCACTCGCATGCCAGTCCTTCCAGCTCCCTACTAATGAGACAGGTAATTAAATACTCAAGGCATATTAAAATATTATTATATTAATTAGTACAGATTTGCTGGTAGAATATTCTAACCCAATAAAATATGAGCAGTGTCCTGCTGTTCTTACTAATGTATGCTATCTGGTGGAGTCAACGTGCTTGAGCCTGCACTTGCTTATACGTCAGCAATCCAGGGCAATTATTTTGCCTCCTGCTCTATAGTGATGTAAAATGGGTGTGACATTTATTGGAATAACAGATTGAGACTGGTTAGACTGAATCTTGCTACAGAAGTTGATTGCTTTTGCTCATAGTGCTATCAGACGGTTGGTCTGGTTCTTGGAGACGTGGATATGGATCTCCACTTTTTATTTCTTCCTCCTCACACATTTCCATTACATGGCACAGCCCGAGCATTATCCAATAAATTAATCTATTTGTGCAAGAGACTGTAGTATACTTGCAAACACCCAAGCCACATCATGTTTAAATAAAATAAGGATTCTCACCTTCTTCAGACTGAACTACCTCAACGTGCCACAGGACTGGGCAGAACAGTGCCTCTAAGCAGTGGCCAGATGTGGCTTGCAAGATTAGAGATGGGCCCAGGATAAAGGCCAGATGTGAATGCTCCCAAACTTGCGCTGAGCCAAATTCTTGCATTCAAGTCCTCCAGCATAAGGAATATAAATCAAGGTTCCTAATTTTCAAAAATGAGGTGGAGTCTGCTGGCTTCTCCACTCTTTTAAAATGCTGATCATTGTCGTCTGTGATTAGTTTCTAGACCAGAACTCCTACCTTTCATTTTTGGAAAAGTTTTGTTAAACAAGAGTGAGTATGATTGAAATACTGCAGGATTACTATACTGCATATCAGAGCACGCTGAGCTCTCATTGTTTTACTTACCCTTGGACAGCCTTCTGCAGGCACATCACCTTCTGAGAAGTACTCATGGGGCTCTGCAGCACCAATGGCACTGTGACTGTTGTTGGAGTTTAATGGCTTTGGCACAAAATTGCAGGATCTGGCTCTCTGATATTTGCCTTCCTCACCTGGGGCTTCAAGCTAAACATTTAACAAGGGAAACTCACCATCCCTCCTGTCTTCTCTTCACTGATATTCAATTAAGAAGTTTATTTAAGTAGACCAGCATTTGACCTTCCCTGCCACACTTCTCCCTGTAGTGGAGCTCTGCTGCTGCCCACCTGCTGCACGGCAAGATTGTACTTAGCCGTGATCCCTGGCACACACTGTGTGCTTATGGTTGATGGCTTGCTTGAAGGAGAACAGACCACTAATAAATTGCACAGTCATTACCCTTTATGCATACTTGTTCTAATAGGTGTTGCAGATTCCTGCCTCCTAANTGCCCCAATCTACAAAAGCTCAGCGCTCCTGCAGCACGTGATGGAATTTGGAGATTGAACAAACATTGGCATTAATTAGTCTAAAAATGAATCATTTCATTTATCCAAAGTTTGCATTCTGTATCTTGTTGGTTTTTTTAAAACTGTTGCTTCAATCTCCAGCAGAAAGATTTTGATGTTTGATGAAAGCTTGGATGCTATGCTGTTATTAAATCTAATTCACAAGAGGTTTCAGAAAATGTTTTCACAAGGTTTACCTTTCATCTTCTGCCCTCAGCTCTGGTCTTTCTCCTGGAGGCCTGCTAATAGGAATTGGGTGCTTCCCTGGCTGCCCTGGAGCTATGCTGAGTTACACCAGCTAAGCCTCTGTCCCTCTGTATTATAGCTGAGAAATCCAAAGGGAAGATTCATGTCCTCTATAAAGAGGTGTATTTAGTCTATCCTGCTGAGACAGTTTATGGCTTTGGCAGGGAAACTGTTGACAGTGTGTACTGTGAATACAGTTCAAAGTGAATTTGAAGTCTTGGAGATGCAGCTCTCCCTATGCTTGTTATATTAATTTGTTAAAGGTGCTCAGCATAGGTATGTATGTATCTATAGAGTCACACCATCAATTAAACACACTCAATTGATATTCTACAGAAAGTGAGAATGGGGCACACCACAGACTGCTGCTGCCTTTTAGAGCAAGGCACAAAACCAAGGTCACAGCATAGCTGGGCACTAAGGCACCCATGGCACGTCGCAAGCCTGCTGGTCTCAGCATCCTGGCCAAATTCCAGTTTGTGCAATTGCTATCCATCTACTTAAAATGTGCCCTCCCATAGTTTGAAGCAGATACAATATTCCTTACTCTTGACTTAAACCATGGAGGGACATTGCTCTGCTGTATTGAATGTCTGGTGCTTTTAATTCTCTTGCTGGCTAACTTCAGGTGCAGACAAAGTTATTTTTACTTTTCAGGCCAAAAGTTACATCTGGTCTCATCAGAAGGCCAAAGTTACAACAGATCCCAAAAGTAGGAACAACTGAAGGCAAGAGGGCGTATTCTCACAAGACAATACACTGGAAGGGCTCAGGGAAGATTTCTCTTCTAGCATCTCATGTTTTCTATGTTTTTCCATGTGTCCACAGATTCACCACCACCCCCCCTTTGCCTTGTAACCCTCCTTGAACATGAACACAGGTGGTGGATGGTCTGTGGATGCTGACAACTCCCCCATCCTGTTCAGGGACATAGTTCTATCCCACCTCAGGACTGGGCCTCCTATACACAACCACAAATCTTGCACGCTCAGTTAATCAAAACACTGTGCATCTGAGGTCCATCCTGATGGAAGCATCAGGCCAAGGTATGATATCTCTGTCTAGAATGGAGCAAAGCAGTGGGTAGCTTAAACAATGAGTATTAATGCTGGCTGAAAGCTTAAAAAGACCATATACTAATTCCTACCCGAGTTTAAAATAGGGTTTAAAAAAAAATCCACAAGGAACTTCTTGATAGCAATTATCAAAACGTACTTTTCTAAAAGTATTTGTGACAAATGAGAGTAACCAGTAATATTGCTTAATATTCTAAACCAGTTTAAGTTCCTGTCCAATGTCAGTCTTAACACAAACTAAAAATATGCTACTTATTGAGCTGGAAGAAGGTTTTGATTTACAATTATGCCTTGATGGATTACCTGAAAGTGCAACCTTCAGGCAAACTGTGATTAACTTGACCAAAGACATCTGGGAGAGCCATCTATGGCCTAAAATTATGACCTTGGTATTCTGGGCTGAAACTAGATACCATTTAAATTGCAGTGCTGAAAAACTCTTCTACAGAGGCCTTTGTTTAGGAGGCCAACAGGTTTTTTAGCTTCAGCGGTTCAGCAGAAACACCTCCTGTGAAGTTACAGGGGGGAAAGAAAGTACTTCCTAGTTTTTTGCAGCCATTACTTTAAAAACAAAACTCCAAACACTCCCAGCTTGTATGAATAAAGAAGCAAAAACAATTAATAACCTAATGATTAGCAAATGCTGTAGACATAGGTTTGGATTTCACTTAGCAAGATTTATGGAGTTAAATATAAAAGTATGACTCTTGAAAGCCATGTGCTCATAATTAGCTCGAGTTTTACCCCTGGATACTGTAAAATCACAACATGCTGTCAGAGCCCATTTTCTGATCCTGTTATCAGCATGGAATAAAGTTTTCTACTAAATGCAAAACAGATTTACAGGTGCTAAAACAGCTATTTTATCAGTGGGGAACAGGCTACCTTTTGTTCTCTAAAAAGGCATTTCATGATTTTACATTGGTCAATTGATCATACAACAAAGGGAAACAAAAAAATTTTGGTCATCTACTGAAACTAAAGAAGATACAATGTGAAAATAAACACAAGGAAAGTGACTGCCTCTCTGAATGTAGGATATATGGTCTTGCATATTGTCACCTACTGTAAAATAAAAAACCAAGAAGATCAAAGTAATGCCATTGCCTTCTTACTGCTGAGTAGGCTACATAAATCCTCAACGTTCCTACAGGCAAACTCAAAGGATAGCTGTGTTCCAGGCAACTGTGAACACTGGAAATTATATTATTCCATTAGAAAGAAGTCCTACAAAGAAAGCAGTCTTGCCATGAGCTGTCGTGTGAAGGGACTCCTCTTGGACCAGCTCCAAAAGGGAGGTGATTTCTTTACCCCCGCTATTGCATTCCCGTCCCATAGCAAGGAGGACACTTCCCGGGCCAGGAGGACAAGTGCTCTTCATGGGGGAAGGAGCTGACATTTAACTTGTACTCCAGCAGCTGAAATGGAGGTGAACGGCTTCTTGCTTGTTTGCAGGCTGGCACCTGCCATGGGCCAGACAGCCTCTGAGGAGCGCTCCAAGTGGTTTGGAACTAGGGTGCCTGAACAATTTTTAACAACAGCTGCTTCAGAGTTTGGTGATGGTGGAGCAACCGTCTGCTCAAGAAGAAGCAACATCCCTTGGCTTCCTGCAGCATGAGTGTTTTAACATGATGGTTGACAGAAACTTTATTTTAGAGACTGTCTCTGAATACTAGGCCTAGACATGCATGAACCTGAACTCCGGAGCCATTTGCTAAGCAGGTTGCAAGAAGTTATTTATAACTGTTTTTAACTCCTGAACGTTTAGATGGAGGTTTTGAAAGCACTCTAAGGGATTCAATGCATTTCTTCCTCTGAAATGTCCCAGGCAACTTAAAAAAATCATGACCCAACTTTGTACCCAGGACAAAGAGTGTGAAAGTACAGAAAGCAGGAGCTTCATGCAGGAACAATACAAAGCACTACATAAACATTCAGTCTTGCTTTACAGCCTTAGCAAAAGCAGAAGAATTAAAGAACAGAAGAACAGTTATGTTGAGTCACAGGGAGGCTCCATCTGACCCACTAGCTTATCACCCAGTTTCCTAAAAAGCAAAACTTACAGAAACAAGGTGATCTTTCCTCTGCCGTAGCCTCAAGGCTTCCAAGACTCAGTGAGAGGACAGCTTTCTGAACTGGAGATTGTTTAGTGGCCACCAATTCATCTGTCCTCCCTGTTTATCATTTTAACTCTCTGCTGGTTGAGTTTGCATTGTCTAAAAAACAACCTCTTATTTGATTGAAGCCCGCTGTGTGGCAATTCCTCTAGGTGCTCAGTAGTTATACTATTATGAAAAAGACTCCACAGGCATTTCCTTCCCCCCCCGCCTTCTTTATTGCAGGAATAGGGAAGACAAGATTAACGTAAAGGGCCTGGTAGCATTTCCTTGAGCAGAAGATGGGATGTTTCAAACTTGCCAGGTCTCTGTTCAAGGGCAATTACATCCTCTAAACAGGGACTCCTATAAAAGGATGTCAGAGATCATTAAGGCTGTTACTGATGCTATCTGAGATGGTTTACAAGTAGGTGTACAAGATGGTCCTTTTCTGGTCAAATGGAGGGTAATGTAATGAACACAGTACACCATTCCCACACGGTCTTCCAGATCTGAGAACAAACTTTTCTTGGCAGCATTTATACAAATACTGTACTGTGGTGGTGTCTGTCAGCACCTTTGCCCGAAAACATCAAAACAAATGAAGCAAAGAGTGAAAGAGCCACGTATTGATCATGGGTCCAGCCCAGTTAGGAGAAACTTCTATCAAAACATTGGCACAGACCTCATTTGCAAGTGAACTCACAGGTTCATATACATAAATGAAAGGAACCTGTGAGATCCTGAGACCTCTGAAAAAGCTAGAAGGTGCACTGTTATAAGATAAGTCAGCTTTCAAAACCTTGATACACTTTGTTTTTTTGAGGGAGCGAGAAAACAGGAGCCAAAACCTTTGATCCGACTGACAAAATTATGATACCTGGAATTGACATTGTGTCCTTCTTCATGGACCAGAGAGCAGATACATAAGGCCTCAGGTTCCAGTGAAATCTTGCATGCCCCTGTATTTAATGCCATATCATTCGTCTTTTGGGTTGACCCAAAATCAGCAGAACTTTTCTCTCTCTGTTTCCCCCAGCCCAAGAAACCATTTCTGAAGAGTGAACTTCAAAGCGCTTGGCCATTTGTCAGAAATTACCACAAAACTACAAAGAAATAACCCAACAGTAAATCAAAAATCTGAGAGAGAAACCTCTCACAAGGACTACAAAGGAAGAAAAAAACAAATGGCATGGAGAGTTGATTATAACACCAGCAGTTTGCCACGGCAAAGGAGAAACTGATACCAGATGCTGCTGGGAGCCCTTTCATTACCTTGTGCAAGATCTGCAGAGCCGTGAAGGGGCCCCATGCAGCAATACCTCTCTATCTGGGATAAATGTGCAGCACTTGGGCACAGTGATTCATGCTTGAAAGAGATCTGCAGAGCCAATTATTATTTTATTTGAATGTTGAATTCGGAGACCGACTCCTTGTAAGTTTGCTGCATCCTTTCAGCATCTCCCAGCAAGTCTTCTAAACTTAGCCTGTCTTGGAAAATTACACTGTTATATCAGGGTGTTTAATGTCAGCAGCGTTACTATTTAAACAAGTGAAAGTAACAGATGAAAAATTAATGAAAATTTGTTTAATATTGGATGCAGGGGTTGCCAGACCTTATGGCTCTTGGCATGTACTTTCTTGCTTTTTACATCCTCATGCATCTTTGTCTGGCTCTTTAAAAATTATTTTTAATTTGACTGACTATTTGGCAATTTGTGAAGAACAGCAAGTAACACAGCCATTTTCTTCTACTCTTCTAGAAAGGAAGGTCAGCTCGAAACTGGATGGTTTATGTTTAGGCGGTATTTTTTGCAATATTACTCACTCAGATTGTGTCAGATGGAGAAAATGTACAGTGCGCTAAGGGAGAGAGGGATTTTTATTCTCATCTGATTTTTTTGATTAGCCTAATTACAGAGAGTTGTACTCAAGCATCTGCTCAAACCTCTAAGTGTACTGCATACCAAAACCATGAGGGAGGGCTGGAAAAAAAATTGCCATCATATTTTCTTGAAAGTAATAAGTTGGTTTTTGGGGTTTTTTTTTTTGTTAGTTAAGTCCCTTTTTAGCCACCTTGTGGTTTCTGAGCTTTTCAGGTTCACTCGCTTTGTGTTTCCACTTTTTTCTCTGCAACCATGAAGGATACAAATGCTCTTTTCCTAACAAGTGAAAGCAGAGATTATGTGGACTCACTAGAGTCTGGCAGCTGAGGTTTTTAGCAAAAGCATATCAAATGTAACGGCTGATGTAATAAAACTGGTAAAACTGCCAATACTGAGGCTGAGAATCAGGCAAAGGATGGACAGGCAAAGAAACAGCAGCAGTGAGCTGCAGCAAGCTGGGGGACAGACGGCAGGGACATTATGAGCAGAACTGGTAACTCGAGAAGGCAAATGTTATCAGCGTTAACGATTTGTATAATTCTGGGAGACACTTGGCAGCCTTTGGGGAAATGTGAAGGCTACAGCAGCTCACTGGAGGGTTTCCTCCACTGAATACATACCTCTTGTGTGGTGCTTTTCCAAAAAAATTATCACATTANGAAACGGATAAAGGCAGGATAGCATCAGTGATGCTGGTGCCACTGTACACTGGGAGTGCTCTAGCCCTTGCCAGATTCCCAAGTAGGTTCAGTTTCACTGAGTGGCTGAAGGTGGTACGGTGCCATAATTTAACTGGGTTTGACAAAGAAAACTCCGTCTCCAAGTCTGTAAGGGAAGGAGAGAGTACCTCATTCATCAGAAAGAGGCATACCGACTTGCCCTATGTCAGGAACCTGGTCAAAGCAATAGAAACCTGTGGAATTTATTATCGAGTGAGCCTTCATATACGAGTGAGAAAAAGAGAAAAATTAAGAAGAATACTTTTTAAGCTTATCACAGTTTCTGCACTACCTTGGTCATTGTTTCTGAATAATAGCTTCTCGGCAAACAAAATTACATCACTGCAACACTGGGCATGTCAAGTATAATACTATCAACATAAAGTATGGTGAATGTTTCCTTTGCTATTTCTAAATTATCTTGTCATACTTCTTCTCATATTCATACTCATTAAATACATAGAAACAAAAAGAAAATGCTTCCCACTTTGCTACTTTGGTTGCAAAGGCATCTTCCTATCCTTTCATACATATTGTGAGGGTTGTCTTAACATATCTTTGGATCAAGTCACACGAACCAAGCCAGACAGGGTTATAAATGGTGCTATAAATGTGACCAAAAGCCAGAGGAATGAAATGTAACACTCGGGGTTTCTACAGTACTTAAGCAAATATATTCTCATTCCTTTTCGGCAGGAAAACACTTCTTGCTGCTTTTTGTACAGTACCTAACACATGGTACTTGTGTTAGGTACCTAGTCTTAGTTGTACTTTGGATACCCCCATAGCACAAATGATGAATAAGAATTAGCTTCTGTGGCTGCTTTCCTCAGTGAGAAGCATGTGAAAACAGATCAAAAGTCTCATAAATAGCTAGAGGAATTTGTTCTTTTGGCCAAAACAGAAAGCAAACCCCAAGCAAATATTAGCTTGCTATTATATTTTTCTCCCACCTAATTGCAAAACTAAATCAAGCTATAGAAAAGATTTTTGATTTTTCTCCTTGGGACTTGTTTACAATACTGAGGAAAAACAGTGGGTTTTTTACTGCGGCTGAAAAATCACCAGCCTCTTTCTGAGCCTTCCATTACTTAAGCAAGGATCTAGGTCCAGAAAACTTCACATATTTGTAGCTGAATCAGCTGCACCGTGTAATGTGGAACAGTGGCACTGAAGCTGACGGAATTTGCCCGGATTTCTGTTGGTGGAACTGACAGCAAAATTTGGCCTTTGTGATGACATACCTTCAAAGTTAGGAACCACACAAACTACATAACTGATGTAAATGAAGAAGGGTCTCATGACCCCTTTTTAGAAGTAAAGAAAACAAGAGTAAAAATATGGTAGCAATACTAGAGTGGAATTTTTCACCTATACTGAGTGGGGTTTGGGGTTTTTTTGTTTTTTACACCATGGAATAATGTCCCTTGGGAAGTGGTCAAGAAAACAGTGGCTTGAGTCCCTTAA
>WAAD01039672.1:8234-22338 GCA_013389945.1 Fregata magnificens
CTCTGGGTAGCTATGAAAAGACTAACAAGAAATAAAATCATTAGTAGAGGCGAAAGGGAAATCTTCCTCCATTTCTGAAATATAAAAACTACATTCTTACCCGTGAGCATTCTTACCCTTTTACATATATAAAAGGCTGCACTTTGAATAGTCACTAGTGATCTAAACCTAAAAATTTATATCTCTCAAGTCAGTCAAGACAGGCTGGTTTGGGTTTTAATTAATTTTTTAAAATATAATTTTAAATAAAAAAATAATTTNGTCAAAAACCCAAACAGATTGGAAAATATGTTAGGAGAATCACTGTGAGAAGACAAAGAGATTAGATGACTTTTTTTTTTACAACAGAAGTACAAGGGAAGTGTATATGGTATTTCAGACTACATGGTGCTTAATTCTGTTGAATTCTGGTTTTATGTGTAATCCAGGACTCTGTTTTCTTTGCAGAAAATTGGGCTTCCAAACTCAGGGCTCTGTTTTCCCTAATTATTACTGAGTGCCAAAGATAAAGCAAAGCATCTGGAACCGTACTATGCAGACTCAAACAAGCCCATGAGCTTTCATTTTATTTTCGTTTCTGGAAAGACATTATTTTAATAGGAAGAATGAGGGTGAAAAAAGCAACAACATGGAGAACGTGACAGGGTAGTCTAATTAAATCATGTTTCTTCAGTTATAAACGTATACTAGTTCATTCCATCCGATCTTCTCATTTATGAGGACTATCAACAGGGAAATGGGTTGTGTATGTTTGTACTGGATGTCATCATAGCAATATTGTTTTCTGTGTACTGCTGGTCCAGAAGATGGTGGCCAATGTGTTACAGGAAGGTTCTGCACCCCATCACAAGGGAAGGAGGAACTGTGCTGGTTTTGGAGACTTTCCTGAATGTTTGTTTTCCTCCCTTCCTTGTTTTGTTGTTGTAGCGATCTAAACCAAAGGTCATTCCAAGTAAAAATATAAGTTTATTCTTTGTGTATGGAAAGCATAATTAAATTACTGATGCTTTAAAAGATTGGGCTGAGATCCTGTTAAGCAGATTTTTATTTGTATTGATGAATTCATTTGACATCTGTTTACTACCTAAAATATTGCTGCTATAATCTAATGACCAGACATTATGGCTCCATTCACCAGAAGTGTCATTCAATAGCTGCTCTTTAGCACTAAATGTTGCATTACACAGAATGATGGAGTATTACGAATTTAATACATTTTAATTAATTTTCTAATGTCAAGATTGAGCATTATGAAGCAGGTGTTCTAGTAAGAGTTAAACATAGTGCATTATCTACAGAACAATTGTACTAAAACTGTTAGAAATCTGGGTGTCTGAAAGCTTTAAAATTCATGTAGGGATATTATCCTCTGCCCAGTCATTTCTATCGAATACGAATGCATGCAAATCTTCATTTCCACACACACAAGAATATTTCAAGAGAAGATGAGTGTTCCTTAGGTTTTTCCATTTAATTTGCAAACACTCTACTTTAGCACTCCCTCTGCCATTGCTGCATGCTAAAAAAAAATCCTATAAGTCAATGGAAACACTGCCAGAAGACTGACTAAAACACCACATCTTGCTGGATGCTACATTATTTTTATGAGGTGCTGGGTACATTCACTATGCACCGATTCCACAGTAACTGAATTGTACTGTAAATAAAAAACTTCCAGTTTTGGATTAAGGAGAAAGATGCTCAACAGGAGTAACAGTAGCAATAAATGACTCTTTAAAGATGAGGTACACTCACTGGGTTATTCACTAAGTAATACTGTTTGGTTCGGATGCTCTAGTCTTTCTTTGCAGCAGTGTGAGAACGTACCCCTTGGACTTCTGCTCAGAAATGACTGATATTATTTTTCACGGAAGAAGGAGGGAAAATTATAACAGCCCTACCCTTGTATCAGGGTTAAAGGCCTTCTTTATGCTAGCTATCAAAAATCTGCATGTGCGTAGAGAAATGCTGGGGCAGGGGGGAAAGAAGGAACTTAGGGAAGGAAAGTGGGTGGTGATACTCTGTAACAAAAATGCTGTCAGAGAGCTGTGGGAAAAGGCAAGAGGCCTGAGGAGTGATAGAAGGCTTCTTTGCATATGCCCTTGTATTATGTAGGTGGTTTCTGAGCTGTAGCTTCTGAGATCCATCACCCAAGTCTCTACGTAGTCCATGGGACACATCACCACACCTTGTGCAATTATTGTGATGAGGAAAGGACAGCAAACAAGGTCATAATATCCATTTGTTATAAATCATAAGGTAACATTAAGGTAAATTATATAAACTGTTGGAGTAATTGGGAGGCATGTATTTTTTAATTGATTTTACTTGGTATTCCTTTATCAAAGAAAATGAGAATTCTGGAAGATCTAAGGATAATTGGTGAGAATGTATAGCTAGGTTCCAGAAACCAAATTTGGATACCAAATATAAGTGGACTGGCTTTCAGAAAGGCTAAGTGACCAGCAGCTCCCTTTGTCTTGCTTCAGTGGCAGATTGATATCTTTCTGCTTTTTTTTAAATAGGATTAGCTGATACAGCATAAAACAACACATTTCTGAAAATCTTACTTAATTTTTTACATCTTTATTACAGTATTTAACTTAACCTACAGCATGAGAGGGGATGCTGTGTCCCAGCACTTGTCCTTCATCTAAATTTTATTTCTTAAAGTACAGACGGGAAGATACTGAAGGAAAGCTAACGGTCAGTTAAGCTGGCAAGGATCTGGGAAATACTTACTTAACCAAATGTAGGGAATTACTATGTCAGGTGTTACGATGAAATATCAAAACTATAATAATTTGCAAAGAAATGCAGTCTGTTCTAGATGTCTTATGTTCATCTACTTCCTTCTGTTGTTGCTTCCCTTTAACACTTTATATACACATGGTAAATCCCAGCATCTGTATGTACTTCGTAGCCATCTCCATCAGCCCACTTGCTTGATCCCACCTTCAGAAAGACCTCATAATTTATTGTAGTTACTAAACAATTAAACAAGAGTGGAATTTATACTTGAACAGCAGATCTGTGGAAAGTGATTGCACAGGCTTTTTCAGACTCCTTCTATTTATCCTGATTTCCAAGGAGGTTTTGCTGACAAAGAAAAATATAGAAGATGCTTTGCTCTAAGGTCACAATAATTAAACACTTTTCAGTAGTTCTGTAGCCAATCCTCATATCCTCAAACAAAGGATTTTTTAAATTTCAGATTAATTTTTTGATTTTCCAGTGTTACAGCGGAAGCGCTGTAGCAGGGGAAGAAGGAACACGTTACACAGACCAAGGAGAGATGGAGTCTACAAGGCACTTGCTGTGGGAGTTTGGAGAGCCTGTGAGCCTTAGCCTCACTGCTTGTGAAACAGATATGATAGATATCCATCTTTCAAATCTCCAGTGACTACAGCTAGATGAAATTCATACTCTAGTTTACATTACTGAGCCTGAGTTGGTCATGTTCAAATGCAGGTGCAGTCACATCACCTGCTTTCTCAATCATGCCTGGTGCAAAGCCTGGTGAGAAGCACACTAAGATGGACACCATGGGCTTGATCTGCAGCTCGCTGAACTCAGTGGAAACATTCCCAATGAGTTCATTAGGCTTTCATTCAAGATATTAATGAACGTTAGCATGTGCTGCATTGTGAACGTTGGCACTAACACTGCTTTCTATTCATGAATTCATGTCGAGTGTTGCTTTGTTTGTCGAGGCAGTGCTGTGTTTTGTGTACAGATCTATTTTCTCAAAAGCAGCAGAGAAGTGTTTGACAAAAGAAGAGAATGTTCTTGCTAAAGGTGGTAAACCTTTTTCAATATGTTGTGCACTATATTTGTTTTGAAATTTTATTACATGGATTTCTGTGTTGACTCTATAGGGTTGAATTCACTATTTGAAAAATGACCCGTTCAAAAAACAACATGGCTTTTTCATACTTTTTCTGTCCTGTTGTATTTGATTTGGTATTTAGCATTTTCAAGTGAATACTTCAACACTGTAAATCTTCCTAACTGAAATCTCCTGTGTTCTGAGATGTTTGCAGAGAAAGTACCCCCGTAAGCAAACAAAAGGCAAATGAAATATTTCACATCTTATTAAATGAAGTGAAAACATTTTTTTACTTTAAAAATATTTTCTTTACATTTTATTAATAACTACCCAGGGATTTATTACTTAAATGTAAATAAAAAAGTTAAGGAAAAGAAAATATCACCTTTAAGTCTTCAAATAACAGCTCTTGGTTCCCCATTTACTTGTCATATCCAATAGAACTAAATCAGCATTATTTTAAAATTTTAGATTTAGATTTTTTAAAAGGTGTATTTAGGAAGAAGTTCTGTACAGGTTTGAATATGTGTGTGTGTGTGTATGCATTTATATGCACATAGTGTTTTAATACACATATAAATATAAAAACATACCCTTTTTTACTTTTGCTTACACTGGCAGGGTCATGAATGACATAGGAATGAGCTGGCATATCTTTAATTTAGAAGCATAATAAAATTGTGCATGTAAAGTCATTTTCAGAATAACTCTCTTCAAGTCTTTCATTTTGCCCTAAGGGTTTTACAGTCCATGCCCAGCTACAGCCTGTACGTCCTAAGATGTCAAACTTTATACGGGTTCATAGATTGAATGGAAGATGACTTAAACTACAACAAGGACCAGATGCTGAGATGAGTTCCACATATGTAATTTCTGTTGAAGTTGAATGTATTTAGCCAGACAAGCTGAATTTCAAAATCATGACTATGGGTCTGACATTTGGCCAGAACCCTAATTCAAAGTCTGAGACAACATTCTGATTAAGTCTTCCACTAATGTGATTCCTTGATTTAGAATTTCATATTGATGTTTAATCTGGCATAGCGTTGGCCACTGGACATTAGTTGTGCAACTTTAGAACATCTCTTATTTCTTCAAAGACTTTAATAAATCACAATTTCAATTATATTTTCTCAGACTTTGAACTAAAAAATAAGTTGTTGTCTCTTGAAAATATTTTGCATCACAGTAAAGGATTTGAGCATTCTTTTATTATTTTGTTCTGTTGACTAAAGCAGTAAGCATAACATTTCTCAAACAGTAGTGCTAAAGCTTTGAAGTCTTTTATTAGAGCAAATTCTTTTATAAAAGAGAGAGCATAAGTTGCTCATACTCAGAAACATCTTTTCCTTTGTTATATAATAATCAGTTATTTTCAATCCTTCCATAACGTACCAGTGGCTTTTTAGTTACTGAAAATTTTAAGACTGCAGTAAAATCTGTCTCTCAAAATGTTCACTTTATATAGCACATTCATTATTTGCCTTTAAGAAGAGGAAAGAGATGATCATATAACTTACACCAAACATGTAAAAATGATCATACTTAAAAATATTTAACAAATCTTATCTTAATAGATAAATATTTCTGGGAGTTTAGCAGTACAGAATGCTGTAAGAGAGAAATACATGTACACTTAGGAATTAATTCATTCATTTCTTTGTCCTGATAAAACACTGTGAATTCTGGAGTCTAACTTAATTTAAATTGAGAACAGTAATTAAGAGAAGCAATTAAGGAAATCCATGTGAAAATACATATACATTCTGCAAAAAGCCTCCTAACAATATTAAAACCTTTCTCGTTCTTCCATTGCAAACTGTGCAGCAAAGCCCAACTCCACTGACTTCAACTAAGGACCTAAATACTGTAAAGGTGAACACTACCAACAATTTTGACAAAGACTGATGGTTTTGTAATTCACAACTCTTCACCTGTGGACAATGCTCTCCACTTGTGTTGCTCTTTCAGCATTGCAACCATACATGCATGAATTAAATGAATACTACCAGTTGTTCAGTAGTAGTAGTTTCCCTTTAAAAGCTCTAATACCTCATCCGATACTCTAGCTGTAGTATTTATGTATTTTTAATCATTGCAAATTATGACAAAAATAAAACAACAAAGCAGGTAACATTTGAGGGAAGTCTCTTCTTTGCCCATATTTAAGTTTTGTCTTTTTAAGTAGTATCTGTGTATCTACTAAGCAATTATAGCCATCTTCAGCTGGGAATATTTTTCATTTCAAATGCTCAGCTCAATGTTTCTAAACAGTCCCTGTTATCCTCCTCCCCTTAAATCTGAGACAGCACTGCAAGCTGGAAAAAACACCAGGTAGATGATAGTTCCCTTTCTAGATGGATTTTCTTCCTCTGGAAGGTTATTTGCATTGGCTGTTCTGCTTACAACTAACCTGGTAAGACTCCAAAGACCAAAGAGCAGATCTTAACTTTTCTGAAGGATAAAGATACTCAAATTTTTCATATACTAAGAAGTAAAAGTGATGAAATATATGTTCAAGGATATATACTGAGTGCTATGTTGGAGAGCAGGCAACATCATTCACTCTGATCTTCCCTTAAATGCTGAAGGCAATGCTGAACAAATGTTATAAATGAAACTACTAGTGAATGAAATCCATATTATATTAATAATTAGACTGTTGGTGCTTAAAACTCCTTTCCTCAGTTTCTCCCAGTTTCCTTTTTTTCTAATCAGTTTCAGATGACTAATATATATTTTTTTTAAGTCTTTTAAATGGCATGGTGATAAGTGTCTTTTCAAAGACTGGTTTAGGTAATCTAAAGGTCTCCTTATATCTTCACAGATACATGCTTATTGTAATTGCTTACTTTGTGTCCTGTACATGGAAAGACTGTGAATCTCAGAAATAAAGTACTATGTAATGAATTAGCTCCAGTGATAACTACCCTTTTTATTATACAGCAGAGTAAACAGTCATTAATTTAAAACATGTAAATTGGAAATCTGAGAACCATATCACTAGCTGTAGTGGGACATATTCCTTCAGAGCATGATTACTTCCATAATTCTTGAATATATAAGAATTGCTGTGAAGCAGAACAGTCAGACATTCCCAATAAGAGGCATCAACTGCTACCTCATTAAAGGAAGAAAGACAATCTGAGGACATGGGGAGAATCTACAAGTCATCCCATTTCTAAATTAAAACCTAAAATAGTTTGAGGATGAAGAGACTAAAGGTTTGAAAGCTTATTACTTCCTATGAAGAAATAGCACATTCAGCATACATTTGAAATGGTTGAAATATTATGACAAACCCTTGTATAGCTTAAAACTAGTTGCAATTGGCCTCTGAAAAGTGGACATGTTTTTAATTGAAGGTATTTTTTAAGAAAGGAAAAAAAAATGACAAAGAAATGAAACCTGATTCAGTACGTATACAGTGAAAGTAATTATGCATTTAAAGAGATACCATTCCATTTTGCAGTTCTTTACGTTTATTCCAGAGCTTATGCTTTGGTTATCAGTAGCTATCAATGGGTGTTTATGGCATTAGATGCTAATTGGCTTAACACAGAGGACTTCCAGGGAGCACAACTCCAAAATCTCCTTTCTTAAACAGTTGACCACTGTCAGGGTTCTGAGCTGCCCTCTGGAGACCTCTGGGGTGCTTCTTTCACTCAACTGCCTTACATATGAATTTTAGGATCCTGATTTAGGAAGTCAGGATTGCACAATGGGGAAGAAACATCTCTCTTTTAGAAACCAGGATATCTAACTTAGGCAGTGTGGGTATGATCCTGAAGGCTTCATTTACAAGTTTCAAAGTGCATTACTTTTTAGAAAGAAGGAGCACTTGCAAAGATTTACCAAGAAATAATTTTTCCCTTTGCAAAACTACAGCTTTACAAAACTCTTTTCCATCTTTCCCTCTTACTGGAAAATATTTTATTCTATTTTTTCCTTAAAATTAAAGAGCGTAAATCACTACATAATACATATAGTAAGACAAAACAAAGCAAATGCAGCTATATAGCCTATGTACTGTGTACACAAAGTCATATTTGTTAAGTTTCACTGCAGAGTTTGAATATCCTGAAAAAAGATAATGCCATTTGATTATACATATCTCCCATTAGGCAAGATCTTTGACCAGTCAGTTTTGTTAATGTAAAGTGATAGCTTGGAT
The DNA here is from genome assembly GCA_013389945.1 of Fregata magnificens. Classification (NCBI taxonomy): domain Eukaryota; kingdom Metazoa; phylum Chordata; class Aves; order Suliformes; family Fregatidae; genus Fregata; species Fregata magnificens. The sequence continues at coordinate 16,238 of WAAD01039672.1, forward strand.
TTGCATACTGAAGGCTGTAGCGTCATCATTCTTGGACCAGCTGCATTGCCTCTCCTGTTTTTCCCCTTACTCCATTCTAATTCCAGACCATTTAGTATGCAGTGCAATGCATTCATTTAAATTCAGTATTTGGTAATGGCTAGAATATAACAAAGGTTCAATGAGGCTCATTATCAGAGGCAATAGGATGCACCCAGTCCCCTGCTGACTCCTCGCCTTTCCAGACCCAGGTCCTGAGTGGGGGCTGTCTTGAAGATCTGTCCGTCCCAGCTCATCGTTAAGGTCTGAGCAATTCCTGCCCTAAAGCTCTCTTCTTTCAAGTTTACTGCCAGGATCTGAATTTTTTTGGCCTCTGGCTCTATTCCTTCAGACTGATCATCAGGGTTTGAATGAATGTTGCCTCTGGGTTTTCTCTTTTCAGTTTCAATTTCAGAGTTAGAGCTCTTGCTGCCCTCAGATTTTCACCTTTCAGTTTCAGTATTAGGGTTTAAATACCTACTGGCTTTAAAACACTTTCCATTTTAATATTTTCTTGTGTCATGCTTCAGTTAGGTGCAGTTGCATTGCTCTCACTGATGACGCCTCCCTTTTTACATTTCTCAATATTCACTGAGTTGGTTTATTCAGGATTTTCTTACCGTTTCCACTTTGACTCTCATTCTGTGTTGCAATGAGGTAAAAATCCTCACTGATTATTTATTTAGGAATTTCTTGAAATCACTTGTAAGCTCCTCTTGTATTTGAACATGAAAACTGTAATGGATACAGAGTGTGCTTTCTCTTTTGTGAAGAAGTGCAATTGCTTTCCTTAAACATTTTAGGATGCGACACCAAACTTCATAGAATTTGTCCATCTCTTTATGCAGTGATACCCTCTAGTGCTTACTGGAGTCTTCAGTTCCAAAAGACAAGTCTTCATTACTGAACTTTCCATGACTGTATTACATTTAACGGTGCCTCTGAATTGCCAAACATTGATAGCATGTGTGCAAATGTTTGGGTTGCTTTTATAATTTACATGCACTTCCGCACACCACTGCTCACTTCTCTCATATGTTGCTTTCAGTGTGCTTGACTGGTTTATCCTAGAGACTTTCCAGAAAAACAGTTCATCTCTTCCACCGGCTCCTTGTCCTTCAAAATGTCATGCATGCTGTACTGCTATCAGGGCCAAACTATATCCTGCTGCACTGGGGCACAAAGAAACTCAGGTAAGATTATATGTGACTACTTCACAGAACGACAGAGTCACAGAGTGGCTGAGCTGAGGAGGCATCTCTGGAGATTGCCTGGTCCAGCTCCCTGCTCAGAGCAGGCTCACCTACAGCAGCTTGCTCAGGCTGTGTCCAGTTGGGTTTTTAATATCTCCAAGGATGAAGACTCCACAGCCCTTCTGGGGAATCTATTTCAGTGTTTGACTACTATCTCAGTATAAAAGGTGGGGTTTTAGGTTTAAATGGAATTTGTTTTATTTCAGTTTGTTCCCATTGCCTCTCATCCTTTCACTGGGCTTTATAGCATATTTTTTCATCTTCAAAACAGAGATGCTTCAGTCCATTGCATCATCTATGTTCACTTGCAACATGCAGAGAGAGTACAAAAGATACACTGTGCTAAAGCCTTTCCTTGTTAGAGATGCACAAGCTTGCTATTAAACCAGACCAAAACACTATCTCAGAGATAAACTAGTGTAAAAGTGAATATGGACACATACAACCTTTTCAGAAGGAGGATTTTTTGTTTGTTTGTTTTCCCCCAGAAATAATTTACATATCTGAATGCTTGAAGTTCAAAATATAAAGATACTTGTCCTTCCCTTCAGCAAAGAGCTGCTATTTAGACCCTTGAATGCAGGTATATATCATCAGAGGCTATTTAACTCAGCCCCTATATGTCATAACTATCAATCCCAGTTACAAGAAGCCCACTGAAACAGTTAAATGAGTTTCAGTGGGACAAAGATTTCTAAGGGCCAGATTTACCAAGTCAGTAAAGATGTTAATAGGATCCTAAACTAATTTGTAGAAATACTCATAATTTGCAGAACTTTTTTTCTTCAGTAGCTGGAAGTACTGCATGGGGCCAGGACGGGAGAATCAGAATCCAGAACAGGGTCCAGAGCATGAGTCTTGATTATTATTCGAAATGGATGCATCTATATTGTGTGTGCCAAACACGTAAGGCCTTTTGGAATGTTTCTCCTAAGTTTTTTAAAATCCAGTGATAGCTTCCTACAGGAAACAAGCTGTAGTGCGTACTTAGCCATCTGCAGAATGTATTTATTTCCATCACCCTCTACACCTGTTTGACATAGTAGTATCCCAAACTCTTTAAACCTAATACTACATTCATATCTGCCCTACAATAACAGAAGGGCTGTTTCTTGTCGGTTTAAGACCACTTGATTTCCCTTCATTGCAATCACTGTGTCATAATTCCATTGAAGTAAGGAGGAGCTGGGCTTTTAACTTCCTGATCTGTTAAAAAAAAATAATAAATCTAGCCTTGCATTTACAAATTTTACTGTAGGTCCTTTAGAAAGGCTGTGGGATGTGAGCATTTAGGAACCTAAGAGTTCTGACAAACCAGTAGTTACCAGGTAGTAAGCAGTCATTATGTATCATGTATTCCACAGCAATTTTCCATGGAAATATGATTAGTATGGCCCATTAAAAGCTCAGTGTCATTGCTCTTTTATTAAGGTAAGCTATGTCACATTACATCACATATTCTATGGGATGCTGTAGGACAAGGGAAGGCACACAGAAAGTAACACTGAGTAGCTGAGGTGCAGTTATTTGTTACCTTACAGTAATCTGTAAAAGTCTCTTTTCATTCTTGAAAATGGAATTTAGACTCCTAATCATGTATGTATAGAAGGAAATATATCCCAAGGTCTTGTTTATCCTCATTTTCAACAGAATCGATTGGTGCAAGACCATGGAAAAAAACCCAACCTTGAAGTATTGCTAAAATAAAAAAATAAATAAGTTTAAATAAGACATATATTAAGCATGTGATGTGATTTTCCCAATGGAGTACACAGCAAAATACAACAGTCATTTTTTCCAAAAATATGTTCTGTGAGAACCTTGTGCAACAAGGTCATATGAATCACTTCCAAATTAAAATAAGACTTCTCTTTTGAGTGATCCTTAATCCCATTTAAAAGAACAGCTAGTGTGCATTCAGCAGCATAGTGTCACCAGTATAAGAAAAGATAAATGTGAAAAGATTTTGTTGATTGTTTCATAGGTAAGCTAATTTTACAAAAGATGTTTGAAAAAGGAGTACTTCTGAAATGCTAATGGTTATTTGAAAGTTTTATTTCATCCTGTTCAGGATCTGGGATTTGAGAATTCAATGTGTTTAATCTTTATTCATTTTTTTTCCACACCAGGATATTTTTTAGGCTTATGCATGTCAGACTAGGTTCTGTTTTTCCAGGCCACTCTTTTATTATATTCTTTGAAAGTATCTAAGTGACTGACACCTCCTGGCTTTGACCTTTCATCGAAACCTCAGACCATTGTGCTCTTTTGTGGCATTTTCTGTTTCTCAGATAGTTCTGTCCTAATGATCTCTATTCTGTCTTTTTATCCAAACTTTTGAATTCAAACTCCTCTCAACTGACATATATAATATCCAGTCCATGCTAACAAAAAATATTATTTTGAAATCATATCTTGGACTCATGGTAAATTTTGAGCATCTAACAATTATCGGTGAACGACTGTTTATCTATCACAGAAGAGATAAAATGGACCAAGTTACTCTGATATAAAATACTGCTATTACACCCATGATCAGATTTGGTTTCACAGTGTTAGGACACCAGATTGCTTTAAAGATTATTTTAAGTTACTGGCTCAAGAGAAGTACTTCTTTGTGTAACAATGCAATTGTCTCATTTTATGGGCAGGTCTTTATTTGATGAAAACCAACAAAGCTCTACTGAAGACAGTTAAAATAAATTTTGCTGACAATTAGTCAGCAAAATTATGCACATCTGTATTTAATGAATAAGAAAGAGCAACTAGGTAAAGGCACTACTGAATAAATTTGTAATATACACAAAATTCGATTAATCAAATAAAAGAAAAAGAAATTAAAAACTCTTTCTTGTTTAAGTCCCTTACTAATGCTAAATCCACTGCTAAAATTCATGTATATGACTGCAGAGAAATTAAACTACTTTGTATGGAAGTAACACATACAGATTTTGACCTGTCAGATTTCATTTATGATATGCAATTATTATTTATTTATTTTTCTACTAGGAACTGCAACAGTAATACAATCTTTAATATTTTATCACTGTTTAGATATGGCACACTTAAGGGTACCCTGTGATGGGATGGTTTTCAATGTTGTGGAGCAATGAGATGATGGTATAACTTTAATTATGCTTTTAAAGTACTATTGCTCCAGTAAGAATTCTGCAAAATAATTGTTTTCGTGGTGTATGAACTTACGAAGGTGACAATCAAAGCCAGTCAATAGCAACAATGTACTCTCTTGTAATCTATTATTTACTGTTACTTTATACTAATGAAAAATGATCCTTTTAATGCTTTTTATCATTTAGTTTCATTCTTACAATAAAGTTGAACAAATTTGAAAATGCTGCCTTTGTAGACTTCTTTGAATTACACCAGTAAGTTCATCCATTCAGTGATGAATTATAAAGTCTGACAGTCTTTGTTACACATCTCAGGGGGAAATAATTGTAAGTATTGTCTAACACCAATCCAAACTAAGAGTGAAATTCTATGTTTGGCTGGTCAACACAAACCCAGCAAAATTAATTGTTCCAATGGGCACAAATAATGAGAGTTAAATTGAAATAAAAAGGTATAAGGCAGGTAATTTGAAGATCATTAACCTGTAATAGGTAGAAAGGTCTTGGAGGAGACACTAGTAGAGTTTCTAACAGAAGTGTAAATGACTGCTATAATAAAATCATCATTTTGTCTGTACTTTTGTCTAATGTTTCAGAAATAATAGCATCAGAAGCAACAATACGGACTGCATTTAGGACACAATAGAAAGGGACATCTTTTACCTTTCTCAATATTCAGTTCATATTCATAATTCATAACTTGAACCGAATAGTATAGATTCTTCTTACCACAATGTTATGCTTATTTCAGAATCAATTAGCTGATGTCGTATATGAATCAGGAATGATGACTTAAATCGCGATTACTGTATTTGAATGTATTCTAGTTACTAAAATTTTTCACTGATAATATTAATCTCTTAAAACACAACGGCTGATTCAGGCTTGAATAGGTAGATAACAGATTCTTAGAACTCCAAAGATTAAGTTTAAAATCTCGTATTAGCTCAGGCTAAAGCTCATCCACCCTGTCCACATTGTGGGGACTCACACTGTGGCTTGAGTATCAAGTAAGGCAACAGGCGTGGTTAGTGCAGAAAAACTGGAGCAAAAGCCATCAGTGTGAGGTTGAGCCAGGCAGTAAAAAAAGGAAAACGGTCTTAAAGCGTCTCAATACTATTTCTGCCATGCTACCTCAAGGCCTCAAGTTCTGAGAGAGGTGTAACAGTTTACTTTTGGATGTTGCCCCTTCCTTTCTGTTAATTAGAGGAGAAACCTGAGGAACAAGGTTAGACTGGAAGCTTTTAGATGTGTAAAACTAGGTAAGATGATTCCAACCCCCCCATGGCAGGGTGTTTGGAAATAGGTGATATTTAATGTCCCTTTCAACCCAAACCATTCTGTGATTTTATGAATCCCACTCAAGCATTGACCCAGGACAGGCACATGACATCTGCAGCTTCAGTAATTCTTTGAGACAAAAAAACCACCAGCGGCCTCAGGAAAAGTCATGATGGTCCCTCAGGCCAATGTTATGATAGAGTACTAATCTTTTCTAGTTACAGACTCCTTTTCTGCTTTACAACTTCATGGTGAATATGAAAGGTACAGTCATGGCTACCTTTCTTTCCACCATGGTCTGTTTGAAGGAGCAAGTAAAGTCCTTGATCCCCTATACCAAGGCCAAGGAATTGCTTGCTCTGCTCCTGCTGGTGCATCTATATCAGATCTTATAATCACAGACCTTTATTAGACTCAA
>WAAD01039672.1:24495-71161 GCA_013389945.1 Fregata magnificens
TCAAGGCAATTTATTAACTCCTCATCACAATGTTTGGGTTTTTTCATAATTAATAAGTATTTTTCAAGAAACAAATAATGAAATGAAATTTTCAATTCCAAGAGTAATAAAATAGTTGACCATAATAGGATTATCTGAGATTTGTATATGTATATATATTTTACATATATATATTTAATGTTAGAATGGCATAATGACTTTTTGATATATCATCCTGCCTATCTATGAAGTCTAACCCAAAAATTCCCTTTCTACATCTGTCTTCATGATCTTTTATCTGTGAAAGTGACAGAAGCACTACTTTTTCCCTCTTATTCTAGTCAAACTTTTTCTTTATGACAAACGCTTTCCTATTCTTCTACACCAAATTTAGCATCACAGGCAACTTACTGTTCAAAAATATGATTCTTGGTAATGTTATGCTGAAATGTGAACACCCCAAAACTATCTGCTTTTACTAGATATCCCCTCAGGTATTTAAAGCTAACTTCTGACAGTTCTGGGTTATGAATAATTCACATTCTGAACAGCATCTCCAGTAACACATCAATAAAGTGAAAAGATTTGTTTTAAGTTTCGCCTAAACTTTCTTGAAAATCCTTCCTTCTTTATGGCAATTGAGCAATCTCTGAAATATGTATATGTATATAGTTACATATTTTTGTTACTTACATGTATGCATATATATCTATAATAAAAAAATGAAAGTTTTGGTTGTCTTTGCCAGATGGTGCAGCCTTGGAGAAAGATATATGTACAATATGCCTGAATTAATGTGCATGTTTAAAAATGTTAATAAGCATTTTTTTCAGACTAGAAAAAAAATCAAGACTTCACTACCCATTTCCTGCGGTAAAAATTTTCAGTGAATGATCAGCAACTTTTCACTAACTGTTAATAAAACTGGAAAAAAATATATACTAAATTATCATCTGGACTATTGAAGTCTTAATAAGTCAAGCAGCATAACAACAACAGAAAAGATTAAGATCTGCCATGAGGAAAATGGACACTGCTAATTATTTTTTGTTTAACACAACCAAGCTTGTTAATATTTTATATACCTGCTGTATATAGACCTAAAACTTTTATTTATGCCAAACCTATCTGGTTTAGATACCACAAGAAATTGAGAAAACGCTCATCTCAGTGTGGTGTATGGCTATTCCTAAAATCCCAGAATTGTGGGAATTCAGTCAATTCAGGGCTCCATCAATTGCTGATAGATATTCTGTCATTGCTGTGCCTTATCTGACCTTGCTCAATTCCGTTGTTTTGCTCTCAGAAACATTTATTTCAGCAGTAAATGACTCAACAAGCAGAGAGAAGTATAGAAAAATTTTTGTAAGATTTTTATATGCCCAGAGCCTAGTGTTACATATGCAAAAAAGCTGATGGTTTTTCTTCTGGTAGCATCTAAGTTTAACTCACCTTTTCTATAAGTTATGCAGATGCTGAGAGACAAAAAACATGGCCACACCTTTAACTTCTCTGAAAATTATTGGTGAGCTTCCTCTGTGTGGATTGTATCTAAACCAGTGGTGGAGGATGTGCCTGCAGCAGCATTCTAATTCAAATCAAAAGTGCACTTTTGAATCCCCACAAACTCTGCTTTGGTTCACACCCCAGAGCAGGCTTGGAGAACATGAACTGGGTTCCTCTTGGATGAACTAAACTTGTGCTCCAGGAGTACACCTAACGCAATGTAACAGCTGGTAGGCATTCATGAATATGGATTTTCTTCCATATGTAACCTAATTTGTAGGAGGCTTTTAAAATTTCTCTCAAACAGTGACTGGAATTTGAGGTTTGCAACGCAGAGGGCAATGCAAAAGCAATACCATGACTAGTAAATTATACTGCTGCTACCTACTAGTTCACCTCCATTTTCTAAACCAATGTATTTTTCTTCACTAAAAAGGGAAAAGGCTCCAAGAAATGCTTAAAAATAAGCATCCTCTTGGCCACTGGTGATGGTGTTTTCCTTGGGTCCTTATCCTTCCTTACATGCTTATGCTTTTCTCCAGTATGCATGTAATCTCACTTAATATCTTAAGAGCATGTCACTGTGTTCAAGAGCAACACAATGTGTCACTTTGTCAAATCCTTTACATTTTTTTACATTTAAAAGAATCACAGAACTCATGCTGTGAACTCAGTCATATAATGAGTTTTCTGGAAGCTCTACTAAGATTAGTGATGTTTGGAATTTTAATTTCATGGGAAAATGTGACATTTTGATAGGAGATAATGTTCTTTACCAAAATGAAAGGTAGATTTTTCCACAATGTCTTTAAAATATGAAACTTTTGATTTTTTTGTGTTTCAATAAAGTCAGGTATTCTGGTTTAGTGTCAGAGCACATTCTGGTGTTTATGTAATCTGTATAATATTGTATACATACAATCACCAAAAAAGTAATACATTGCTGTAGAGGTTGAAAAGCAGCAAGACAATAAAAATGAAATGTAACTGTTAACATACCAAAGTTGTTCAGTATTTTAAGAACAAACCAGTAAAGCTTAAATGTTTCTTTTTAACTTTTCCCCAGATTAAAATTTTATCAAAATCAACATTATCCAATTTCATTTTTAACAAAACTACATTTGGAGACAAAGCTGTTCCACTGAGAATTTTTCAACCACCTGTATTTGAGAGCAAAACTAAGAACATTGAGAAAGTTTTTTCTGATTTATGATATAGATTTGACTTAATTCATTTACCCCTAAACAATTCTTACATTTATACCATAAACACGGCAATCCTACAAGATCTGTTACCTTAACTGTTTCTTGGTGTTATAGAATATATCAGTAATAACTTTATGCATTATTATGAAATGGCAAGGTATATCCACTGAATAGGTGAGCACATAAAAAACCAGAGTTTCCTCATCCCTGATAATATTTTTAAGGACAAATTTAGCTGTAATATCATTATTACAGCTACTTGACAGTAACACAGGTACCTTATAAATGAAAACAAAGATCTGTTCCACATGCACAGATGCAGTGCAACCAGCTGTGTATTTTAGAAGCTCAGGAAGTCTTTTATCCTCTAATACAGTTCTTTACCTTTATAAACCTTCGTCTTTTGTGTATTTTGTAGTATTATTTTCTCTGCAGTCTCAGGAGAAAGTTATCTCTTTTATGTATTTTCTTCTATTCCACAGATCCAATAATAAATTTTTTTTTACAGGTGTTGCAAGTAAGAATTGAGTGCTGCCTAGGCAGTTACACAGGTCCCTGTAATTTACTGTTGTTTCACACTCAGGAGACCTGAGCATGAGTATCAGTAGTTTTTATTATGTGAAACCAAGAACTAGGATTTTACTTAGCTTTGAGTATCTGTGGTGTGCCTAAAGGTATATGTTAACATTTTTAGAGACAGCAAGATGGAGACTTTGCTGCAGCTCATATTTTTAGATGTCACATATTTTAACTTAACAAAGGGTATGGAATTATAATAGAAAGTTGCATGACATGTTCACTGTGGACATGATCCATATGCCACTGAAGATAGCAGGAGACTTGTCATTGATTTAATTGGAAACTGGAACTGGTCTTATCAGTCACTCACAAGCAGGAGAATTGTACAAGCGTTTAGATAGCAACACTGATACATTTGATGCCAAGGTGTTTTGCATGTTAATGAAAATATGTTGTTGGTGCCATGTCTGCAAATATTTTTGTTAGTACCTATTTATATAAAAGGCTGTGATTCAAAAACCTCCAAACCTTCCATTTGTGTTGCCAGTCTGAAGCAACAAGCTTCAGTCATCCTGCACAAACTCCTGCGTTGGTTGGAATTTATGCAATAGCCTTTCCTGAGGATCTTGACTCCCACAAAAAATGCATTTTCATTGCATAGACTACCTTCCCGTTTTTTGGTTTAAAGGAGAGAATCCATTTCTGATACACCTTACCTCTGGTATCACATGGCATCAGTGTTGGTAGATTCGATAATAACAGGTCCAATATGCCCTACGTTAGACTAGTGGTATGTGTACATGCAATCACAACACATCAGATTTTCCAGGTTGCTGGAAAATCAGAAGCAGATCACTACGAAACAGAGTTGTCTGCCGTACAAAGAAGTAAAAGTTGTAATGTCTACACCAAGAACTGTCTGGATTCTAACCCTGACACTGAAGGCCGAGATAATGAACTTCTCCTGGAGCTGGAGCTCAGGCGAGCAGTCTTTGAGCTTGAATGGAGAGGAGGAGGTGGTACACAACTTCACCCCACCTGCATTAAGAATATTTGAAAAAGTTGACAAATAGAATCATAGAATCATTAAGGTTGGAAAAGACCTCTAAGACCATCAAGTTCAACCATCAACCCAACACCACCATGCCTCCTAAACCAGGCCCTGGAGTGCCATGTCTACACGTTTTTTGAATGCCTCCAGGGATGGTGCCTCCACCACCTCTCTGGGCAGCCTGTTCCAATGCTTGACCACTCTTTTGGTAAAGAAATTTTTCCTGATATCCAATCTAAACCTCCCCTGACAGAGAACATCAGAAGAGAACATCATTTGGCTTTCCTCTCCATCACTTCCTCCTGGTGGCTGTGAAAACACACTGACTACATTGTGTGTATACTGGAGGGAAAGAAGTGAAATAAGAGTATATAGACAGAAAGTGTATAGACAGAAAACAGCACTGAATTCTATCTTATGCCATTAACTATAAATATCCAATGACTGAATTACAAATGGAAAAAATATGTTGCTACTTACATATTTTATTATTTTTTTAATGCTTTCATAATATTAATGGATGGATTTGTATATTTTTGCTATTCCTTTTGAATGGAAGAAAAAAAAAAGCTATCCTGTCAAGAAAATAAATCCCTCCGCTGTCCACAATGTTCTCCACCCCTTTAGTGTTTCTTATGAAGTGTAACACTTTAGAATTAACTGTGAAACAATAAACATAGTAGTGTAACTGAAGGGAATCCTAGTTCAATTAAAGAAAATCACAGAGACTGCTATAATAAAGACGATTTCTCAGGTTCCATCTACTTGTTTACTGTGACATTTTGTGACAAAATCACTGCACAGACCTGAGAACATTCACCTAAATAAACATTGCTCTTCTTGATAAATGAGACAGAAATGTCATCAAAAAAAAGGTGCTGGGTTTTTAAGTAGTTTTGTTATTATTATTTTGAGGTGGAAGGCACAGCCCTGTAAGGTACTGGGCATTCTGGAAAGAAAAAAAAATAAAAAAAGCATTCTGTGAAATCAGAAGTTGGTGATGTGGCACAGTATATCTGTACGTTCTCATATTAAAAAAAAAAAAAAGTAATTATAGGATAATTAAGGCTGGAAGGGACCTCAGGAGGTCATCTATTCCTACTTCCATGTAGGTATATATGTATATTTCAGGATCATCATTGTCACCACCATCATCATCTGTTTCCATATAACTAATGTATAGAAAGTCCGCTCTGTTGGCTCCCTCTGATACACCCTAAGAAGAGTATATATAGCCAGCATCACTTGAATATATTTTGAGCTTGGAGTACACTATCACTTGTGTTTTGTTATGCTGCACTGAGAAGGAAAGCATTTGAACATTTGGTTTGGATTTGGAATCAGAGAAAAATCAGAACTTGACTGTGAAGTGCGATAAGCTGGCCAGTTATTCTTCCAGTTTGTCAAAATAAAACCAACCTCAAAAAATAAAAAGGGTGTAGGAGGGGGTAAACAGTTTGACACAACTTGAATTCTTTGTTAGAAATCTCTACTAGTAAGAGCTTCTTCTCTTAGACCTTCAATACACGACAGTTAGGAAATACAGAAGATGAGGTAAAACTTCAAGATATATTCTAAAAAAAAGTGTGCTTTATGAGAGACCATTTATAGATAGTCCAGTGATTATTATACTTCTCCTTGATCAGGGATATCTATTACAAAGAAAAGGAGATGTTCTTAACCAAATGCAAGAACTTTTTGAATCCTTGCCCTTTAGCAAAAATGTTTCCAGTTAAAATTTGTCAGATGTTACAGTTCTCTCCTTTTTCTCTCATTCCCCAGAGAACACAATTCCCTTCACTGTGTAAAATTATGTTGCTGTCATGGATTATGTCAACTTTAACCTTTATTACACATTTTCAGTTATAAGTTTTCATGAATGGAATTGAAAACAAAAGAGGGAGAAAATCTCTGAGCAAGTATGGTAAAAGCCTAGTTATTAAATTGCTCTTCTCATTCTGGTGAAGTCTCACTTTATTATATTTTTCTCTTTCCTTATTACACTCTGTATCTATATTCTTTAATGGCATTTTCAGCAGACAAGTTTTTATTTCTAAAATTTTGGTTTGCACTGAAGGAATTTTAAACATGATCTTTTTTTTCTTTTTTTTTCTCATGAATATGTCCTCATGGTCATGATTCGTAATATTAAAGCTGTGTGACTGTAGGCTGTACTGACATTTATTATGAATTTTCAACAAGGAAGTACAGATGAAACTATTGTATAATGACACTTTTTATGTGGCAGTCCTTTTGACATATGTCTTACAACCACAGATAAGTGCCTGTAAAATGTAATTCAGGCAGAGCTACATGCATTTGGCACATTTATGACTATAAATCTTAGATCTGCCTACACTTCCATGGATTAAAAATGCTTTTAGCAATTGCAATGAATTAAAAATCTTATTTTTTGTAAATTTTATCACAGACAACTAATCTATCTCTTATGACTGTTGACAGTATTCCCAAGTCTGATTAACTGACATCTTCCTTGAACTGCAGTTGTTTATTAAAATAGTGCTATTGATAGAGAAATACAGATATTTCTGAAAGCAGACAAGAGTTTTATCTATATGAGTTTTAATGGTAAAAAAGTATTCTTAAAGGAACTCAATCTGTATTATATTTTAGTTTCCTTTTTTAGATTACTTAAACTTTGAAATATTTGGTCTTGAATTAGTTACCTCCCTGTTTTCCTGAAAATATAAAGTGGCTCTGTTTGTGATTATGATAAAGAACTGGAATGAGAATAACACAGTAAATCACTGAACTTTCTTTTAACTCCAGAAAATCTGCCCTTAATTTCTGCCTTTTTCCACGTAAGAAGATAATTCCAGGATTCCCTCTTGATCTCCAGTATATCAGGGAAGGCCATCGTATACTATCAGTGAAATCATTCTGCAGTAGATGACAGCATCAATCTAATTTAGAAATATTTTTTAAAGTAGGAATGACAATAAAAAGTGCACTGAGGAATTTAGTTCCTTTTTCAACAAATGTGGGTATGATAAATATCACACAATGGCACTAGAAGAGAAGGACTTTCTACCTTGCCAAAAAAACAAAAAAACAAAACCCAAACAATCTAATAGAATCTAATAGCTGGAAACTGAACCTTAACTAATATAAATAAGGAACAAAGCACATATTTTTTGTGTACTGTGTTTTTTTAGAGTCTGCCTCACATAAGTAGCACAAGGCTGTCTTCAGTAGCAAGCAGAATATTTCAGTAGTAGCAGCTATTGCTGCGACTATAAAACCGATTGTGCTGATGACCCGGTGTGTACACTATACCCATTCTGGGGAGTTTTACTTTGGACTGGATGCAGTGCAGTCCTGTGAACTGAGTACCAGCTAGTGGCTGCAGTGCCTCAGGGGCAGTCCTAGAGTTTATCTCCTAATTTAGTTTCATTTGAAAAAATCCAGTTTGTATACTCTGAGCCCACTATGCAATGCAATCCAAATCCAGATAAATTGGAACAATCATGAGATTTGCCTCAAAATGGCATTCTGATCCAAACTAGGATGCTAAGGTATGTGCAGTCCAAGTTTCACATAATCTCCAAAGCATTTGATCTGATTTGCAAATTTCAGGGGTTAGAGAGAAAAATGGGGTAGGTGGAGTAAAAGTAACCAAGTAGCATTGGTGCCTACCATTCTAAGCCGCCTCACCCATAGAGAAAGTATCTGCTTGATATGAACACCTTTGGGTGAAGTTCTTTGGCTTGTGTAAAGGAAGAGGTCCGGTGATGCTATAAATGCTTTCTGGCTCTGAAACCTGAAAATATCACTCACATGAATAGTTCCTTTGAGTACAATCAAACTACTCAGATGGGGAAAGCTGCTGCCATGCTGAAGTGTTTGCAGGATCAAGACATAAATAACAATTGTAAAGAATAATGTCTTCACTGTAGCCATACATGTTTAAAATATTGTTCATCATCGCTGCCATTATAATGTCTATACAGGGAATTGTCAGAACAACCTGGAAAGCTACATTTGAATTATCATTTGGTGAACTGGTTAATAAAAGCGGACTAATATGAAAATATTTTTAAAATCCACAGAAATTCAGTAATTTTGTAATCTCTTCAACTTTAATTGAGACATCCCTATGAGACTGATGTACACAAGTGTGGAATGTATTTAAAATTTCACTTTAATATTTCTACTACTTTTTAGGGGTTCTATTTTCATATAAAAAGTAGGTATGACAGCTCACGGCTTGGATGGGCATACACTTTGCTGGGTAAAAAACTGGCTGGATGGCCGAGCCCAGAGAGTGGTGGTGAATGGAGTGAAATCCAGTTGGCAGCCAATCACAAGTGGTGTTCCCCAGGGCTCAGTTCTGGGGCCGGTTTTGTTCAATATCTTCATCAATGATCTGGATGAGGGGATTGAGTGCACCCTCAGCAAGTTTGCAGATGACACCAAGCTGGGCGGGAGTGTCGATCTGCTCGAGGGAAGGAAGGCCCTGCAGAGGGATCTGGATAGGCTGGATCGACGGGCCGAGGCCAATTGTATGAGGTTTAACAAGGCCAAGTGCTGGGTCCTGCACTTGGGTCACAACAACCCCATGCAACGGTACAGGCTTGGGGAAGAGTGGCTGGAGAGCTGCCCGGCGGAAAAGGACCTGGGGGTGCTGGTTGACAGCCGGCTGAACATGAGCCGGCAGTGTGCCCAGGTGGCCAAGAAGGCCAACGGCATCCTGGCTTGTATCAGGAATAGTGTGACCAGCAGGAGTAGGGAAGTGATCGTGCCCCTGTACTCGGCACTGGTGAGGCCGCACCTCGAGTACTGTGTTCAGTTTTGGGCCCCTCAGTACAAGAAGGACACTGAGGTGCTGGAGCGTGTCCAGAGAAGGGCAACGAAGCTGGTGAAGGGTCTAGAAAACAAGTCTTCTGAGGAGCGGTTGAGAGAACTGGGGCTGTTTAGTTTGGAGAAGAGGAGGCTGAGGGGAGACGTTATCACTCTCTACAACTACCTGAAAGGAGGTTGTAGTGAAGCAGGTGTTGGACTCTTCTCCCAAGAAACTAGCGATAGGATGAGAGGGAATGGCCTCAAGTTGTGTCAGGGGAGGTTTAGATTGGACATCAGGAAGAATTTCTTTACCAAAAGAGTGGTTAGGCATTGGAACAGGCTGCCCAGAGAGGTGGTGGAGTCGTTAACCCTGGAGGCGTTCAAAAAAGGTATAGATGTGGCACTCCAGGGCCTAGTTTAGGAGTCATGGTGGTGTTAGTTGATGGTTGGACTTGATGATCTTAGAGGTCTTTTCCAACCTTAATGATTCTATGATTCTGTGATTCTATGCAATGAGCTTCAAGAATGTAATTATATTGACAGCATACTATTGACACATAAACTTAAAATGCAGAGGTGGCAGTGGAGGATTCTAGAAGAGGTTGGAAAGATAGTTGTGACCAGCAGATAACTGGTCAGAAATATGAACAAATTTTCATATTCACAGTCTGAAGGAGGTAGCTAGAAAGTGTTAATAGAATAGAATAGAATAGAATAGAATAGAATAGAATAGAATAGAATAGAATAGAATAGTTCAGTTGGAAGGGACATACAATGATCAGCTAGTCCAACTGTTTACAGGACCAAAAATAGGAAAACTCTAAATGATAAGGACTAAGGACAGATAATTTTTGGACAAAAAAAGAAATCTAAATCTTAGAAAGATTACAATGCTTGGATGCAAAATATACATCTATATAATTTGAAATACAGTGAGGAAGTCATACAATGGCAGTTCCTTGGCTTAGCAGTAGAGATGCTAGTAATAATCTTACAATGGTGTGCAAAGGAGTAGAGAATGATTCTGTATTACCTTCCTGGTCTTCAGGTAAATGCAGGAGGAAAATAAAAGAAGATTAAAAATGTCACTGGCAAAAATAATAGCAGGGGTTCAGATCAGTTGTGACAAATATAACTACAAAAGAAGTGTTGCAGAGAATGTGATGTGAGACTGGCTGGAGCACAAATGTCAAAAATCTGAAGATTAGGAGATATTGTCAGAGTAGATATGGGATTTGCAGAAGGTGAGAAGATGAGATGGGCCTTTAGGGAGGGAGGACAGTAGCAGGATCCTGCTGAGCTGTAGTGCGAAGAGAACGGGATCAAGGAGGAGGTCAGAAAGAGGAAGGAAGAGCTAAGGCTTAGTCAACTCTATTTTAAGGAACTGAAACTTCTATTTTGACTTCATTGTTCCTACTTATTCCATTAATTAAAGAATTAAAGCTGAGGAAAGACAGGCATATACTCAGCAATATCAAAACAAGCACAGAGATAAAATAATTAATTGCATTGAACAATTAATTATCCATATGTGGTCAAATGTTAGTCTGTACGTCAATCAGAAAATCTGAGTAAATGAGCTGAATGCGGTGTGTATAAGCATTGCTTCTATTTATCTAAATCATCCAGGCACTAAATACAGGTGTTTTTCTAAATATTCCTCATCTCTTGCCCAGAAAGCTCTTTATATAATTTTAGCTTGTTTAAGACTTTTGCTTGTAGAAGCCACATCTATTCAGTGTTCCAGCTTTGCATCTGGAGCTGTGCAATATGGAAAGTGGGTGAGCTTCTTGCAGACTTAGCCAGGAGACTGAGAGCAGAAAATCAAGCCAAAATTGCAGGGGCTAGAGCACTTGCCCTGTGAGGAGAGGCTGCGGGAGTTGGGTTTGTTCAGCTTGGAGCAGACACCTCAGGAGACAGAACAGCACCCGCTAGTGACTAAGCAGATGCCATTGGTCATCGAGAAGATGAAGCTGGGCTCTTCTCAGCTGTGCAGGGCAGGAGGACATGAGATAATGGACATCATAAATAGAAATTTGAGATGCATACTGAACCTATAGGGAGAACCTTTTCCCCATGAGGGCAGTCAGGCAGTGGCACAGGTTGCTCAGAGAGGTTGTGCAGTCTTTGTTCTTGCAGGTTTTTCAAAACCTGACTGGACGAAGCCCAGAACAACATGGTCAGATCTCATGGGAGACCCTGTACTGACCAGGAGGTTGGACTGGAGATCTTCTGAAGACGCTTGGGACCTGAATTATCCTATATGATTAGTCTATGATTTAGGAAAAACACATTCAGACTACTCCCAGTAACCAAGTAGTTGCTTGGAAAAGTCCCTTTTCTGCGTCACTGTGAGCTGAATCATGCTTATTATCTGCTTATTTTAATAGGCAATTTCAAGATAACTTACAATTCTACAATGAAAAGAGAACAAAAACCTAAATGATCCTTTTTTCTTTTGGTTTTTTTGCCTTTTTTTGCATGAAATAGTATAGTTGTTTCCCACCTTTAGGTGTATGTGAGCACTATAAATGTGGCTATTACAACTAGCGAATATGGAGTCATTAAAAATGACCTAATGTCTTCTGAGAATAAGACATTAATGTAACTCTACTCTGAGATATATAAAAATTCAGCTTATTTTTTAATTTACATAATTTGCTAAAAGAAACTGCATAAACTTAAATTAACTTTCAGTGGGTTTAGTGCAAATTCATTTGTTTCTACTAATAATACCTGTTAGTTTAGTTGAATGTATCAGACTGTGAAATGAAGAATGTGATAAAAAGCATCTTGATATAAATTAAAGCGCATTGGTTTTGAAAAATAATTGGGTTTGTATAAAAGCTATGGGAATTAGCAAAAATGTGCTGCTTTGAATAAAAATCTGTTCATTTCCACGCAAATATGTTGCTTGTCATACAAATGGTCTGATTTCAGTGGCAGGGACATGTATTCAGTGAAGGTATATAAAGTGTCTATTTCAGGCAAAAATTATCCCCAAATATTTCAATTTTTAGAAAAAGTTAAGAAAAATGTTTAAATCTTCAAAATTTTATTACTGTGTTTGAAATACTACAATTAAATAGTATTCTGTTGGAAAACACAGCTTATGAGAAATGAAAACATTTTGTGCAAATGTATCACTTTAACTGAAAATTCAAAATGAAAAATATAATTTCACTCATTACAACATTCTTGTTCATTTTCATTTGTGGCTCATTTGTACAAACATTTCATGTTATGTTGGCATAAAAAAAAGTATTCAAAATACACTGAGTGTATCTTTTAGTAGTTACAAATTACATATATAATAGCCATTAGATGAATGGAATAAATAGGAACAATGAAGTCAAACTAGAAGTTTCAGTTCCTTAAAATAGAGTTGACTGATTTGACGTACATTCTGAATTCTTGTCATATTAAATGAGGATTAACTTCTCTAAAGATTGTGGATTTGAACAGGTATAAATTGTTAGAGCATCAAACAAGATGGATTGATGTCATTCCCAGAACAGATGATTCATAAGCCAACTGGTGCACCCCAAATCTTATAGACCAGATGGCTTTATTTTCCTTCTGATTCTCTGGTAACACAAAGAAGTTCTCCGGGGATATCTGATGTCTAACATCAGATGGGAAAAGACCAGAGATACTGTACCTCCTAGGAGGGAATTCTCAGGGAATCTGGAGTATGGGAATAAACAAAAACCCATTTTGGATTATAGGGACATAGTTACTGTTTAATGTAATACCCAGAATGCTTTAAAATATTCTAAAAATAGTCCCATTCCACAGGCAGCTGTGAAATGAAAGGTAGAAATGTGTCCTTATTAGATGTTCTTCGTGGATTCTGAATGAACATCAGGGATTGAGGCTATGATATATAAGATATATAGATAATTTCAGTAATTTCACTACTTCTAAGGCACAAAATGAAAGAAGATTCAGAGCATTGTTTGCGAAGTATTACTGGTGGTATGCAAAACATTTAAAAATTAAAACTAGAAGCAGCGTTGTGATTGCTATAAACTCACCGTATTGTAATAACCTAACCAACCAGTCTATATTTCTCAATCAGAAAATGGCAGCAGGATGTAATACAATTGTTGGAGTGGTGAGATGTATCCTGCAACATCAGAAAATGAGATTGGAGGATTCAGTTTTGAGGATGATGGCATGTGATAAGTGGTAGAGGAAAAGTGGGCAATACAGTATGGAAACATTAAGCCCAGCGCTTCCAGGGATGTTGACTCTACCACAGTCAGTTGAATCCAGCTCATAGGATACGCTAGCCTCCCTGCAAATGATCCTGGATATTGATTTGTGACTGCAGTTCTGAAATTTCAAAGATACTAATATCATAGAATCATTGAATAGAATCATACAACAGTTTAGGTTAGAAAAGACTTTTGGAGATTATCTGGTCCAAACACAACTCAGATGTCTCCCCACCACGCTGTGAGAAAACTTGTTCCTCCTCACCTTTTATCAGGGCTTTAAATCTACTCTGAAAATGCACAGCAGCAAAGTGGGGAAAGAGCTTTCCTCCTGTCACCAAACTTGCAAGCTTCTGGCTTTCCCCTTCCTGGCATTCTGCATCCTCCACTTGTTCAGGTGCAGCTTCTACCTGCCCCTCCTTCCACACAATGTGGGGTTCAGGTTCTGCCAAAGGATCCGTGTCGATCCCTTCTTGATGGTGTGCAGTCTGCTCACCTCCTCCTACAGCTCCTTCAGCTGGTGACTCAGTGTTTCAACCAGAGCATATCTCCCACAGGTGAGGCTGCTTTTTCCCCAGACTCAGGGAGTTGTACCAGGCATTGGGGACTTGGAGAATGTGCCAGGGGCCATCACTCAAACTGGCCCTGCAAAGTTGCCCCCTGGTGTGTCACTGCCAGTGTTGCACCAACTGTGGCAGTCCCATGCAACCTCTGAACATTTTACCTTCTCTTCTGCTCCATCGGATGGTCCCACCTTGCCGTCCCTGTTCACTGCATTCTCTGGTTGCTGTTGCTCCAGATAATAGGGCGAACGGTCAAATGTGAAAATACTGAAATGCAGTCAGAAAGTATTGTTGGTCAGAAGAAGAGGATGTGTCCAAGGAATCACAGAGATGCAGTACATCAGTCCTACAAAAGTAGGAGCTGCTGCTATTGCCATTCCAGTCAGTGACAGAGCTACTTCAGCCACTAAGGATGCTGGCACCTAAAAAACTTTAAATTAAAAGGTTTGAAAAGCTGACAAAACACTAGAAACAATAATTAAGTCTGTAAGGAGATCTCCTAAGTAAACCCAAGCTAGTGCCAGAAATACCAAAGTCCCATTTTCATTCATATATGTCTATGGATATAGATATATGTCTACATTTATAACTGTAGATTGCACCAGAGATCAAACAATTCGACTAACACACACTCTCTTGAAATAATTTAACTATCTAAATGTCATACTGGGCATTTTTCACTGAAGCTCTTTGGTAAAATGTGAGCATGGCTCCAAGCCCATAAGCATTTCCAAATATGGAAACTTACATTTGATCCAAAATTACTACATGCCACAAATTATTAACTCCACGTAAACCTTGTAAACTACTTGTAAAAAAAAAAAAAACCCAAACAAAAAACCAAGACAAAAGAGAGAGGGAGAATTTTCCTGTTTTGATGGCTCCTGCAAACTGTGAATGTGAGCATTCAAAAATACCTAAATATGTGTGTTAAGATCAGCATTTTTCTCCTTTCTTTGATGCTGGGGTTCTTTTTTTCAGCTTCTGCTTTAAAAAAAAGTCTAACATAAGGTATTGGTTTGTGCTTGATTTGTAACTCATTTTGATGTTTCCAGTCTTTCCTTAGGGTAATGTTTCTGCTCACTAAATTTAATGCTTATTCTTCTCAAGAGAAATTGAACTTCTACTTTTTTTTCACTCATCCTCAACACTAAACTCGGACATATAGAAGTTGACTTTTGTTTTTCCATATGTTTTTTTCAGGATTTCTGTCATTGTTTGCACACAAACCAAATGTTAATTAGATCTTCAGCAGTAACAGTACACTCACCTACATTTTTCTTTTCTCAGATCTTACAGGTGCATATTTTTCTGTTGGACTTTTCCAGAAAGTAGTTGCAATGCTGTGTACTACGCTCTGTTCCTACCTTCTGATGTTAGTATCCCACTTTTTCTAGGTCTAAGTGAGGGTAGGAAGAATGAAAATGGCAAGATTTTTTTTCTTCTTTGCTAATTTCCATAAAGAACGTTATCCACTAACCTCAAAAGTAAAAATTATCTTCTAATGACATGCTAACAACATTGTTAAGTGGAGCATAGAATAATCTTTAGGAAATTTTTCATGTGAATTTGACAGTGGATTTTATTATCTGCCCCTCAAAGGAGATCCTCACTGTTGTCTCTCTTACTATGGTTTTAAGGAAGACCCAACAATTTTGACTAAAGGACGAGAAAAGTGCTGGGAGTAGTACACTCAGATACACAGCTATTACCTCTTCTAAATGACTAGGTCTGAAGAAGTGGTCTGCAGTACAAGACAGGAGTAGAAACCCTAGGAGGAAGGCTCTTCTCTTAAAATGCAAGACAGAAGATGTGCATTTTTAAAAGAACTCTTGAACCCCTACAGTAATGGGAAAAAATGTAAAAGAGGAAATGCCAGCTTTGATTTACATTAAAAAAATGTCATGAAATGTTTTTGAAAACAGGCTTAAAACAGAGTATTAACTGCAAATATCTCAACAGAATTTCAGTAAGATATGGGTAGAATAGGGTGTTTTTAATACCAGAACAGGTAAAATGAAATGCCAAACAATAAATCTAAGATTCCTCATGTCCTTTAAAGATCTTTAAATTTACTACTCTTTCCTCAGTCTCAATATCACAACATTCTATTAATCAAGTAATAGTAGGAACTTGCTTTTCCACAGTTTCTTTCTTTTTTTTTTTTTTATTTTGGGTTTTACCTTTCCTGGCACCAGAAGCCTCTACCATGCTAAAAAGCATTGAAAATATAAGTACAGAATGTTTTTCTGATGACCGGTTTGACTCAGAAGATTTCAGAGCTCTGATGCATGATTGCAAACAGGGACTGCACTGCCTCGCTCTGAGTCCAGGTATATTTTGATTTCAAAAACATGATAACATCATAGTGATGTTGTCCAGGTGAAAGAGAGCTCCCACTCATTCAAACTTCAGGTTTCTGGGGCAGATTCCCTTGTTCAGATCAGAACTATAATGGCATCCCTACTCCCCACACACTATTCCCACTCAGCTTGTTGTGTATCTGCTCCTATGTGATTTTGTCCATTGCCATTTGTACAAATGGTCGGATGGTAAACAACATTGCCAAATGCAAAGAAGAGCTTTTGACTTCACTACATCAGTTGTTTTTCCTTCTGCTCAGGTTTCTTTCTGTCTTTTTTTTTTTTCTTTTTTTCTTTTCTTCTGGTGTTCTGCTTCCCAAGATGGGAAGAAAAAACTACATGTCTGAAAGCTCTTTATGAGGAGGCAGTTTTTCTTCTGTTTTCCCAAGGCCAAACATGGTCTGCAGTAATGTGTAAGCCCCAGCAGAAGCTCTGAAATTCGTATTTCCTCTCCCAGACTCCATCATTTTAGCTCCTATCTGGTTTGCTGCCTGTACCATTTCCTCTCAGACAAAGGCGAGTTGCTGCTTCTCTTTTACTGAGCTGAAGGTGAGCTGTCGGCTTTAAGTCTTTTAGGAAGACCACATAACACTGAACAACTCCTTTGAAACCCTGGGTTACAAACATGGAAACACAGCAATCTACTAAACGGTCATTAGAAATAAAGCTTATTGAACTTTCAGCTTGACCCAGATCTTGGCAGAGAGCAGAAGAGCATCACTTCAGTGAACTCAGTGGTGCTATGGTGACACACGCCAGCTGAAGATGTTTACTGTGGCTTTCTGTGCTCATTACTCAGTGAGTGATCATTGTGAAGAGCCCAAACACTAAATCAGTCATGTTTTTAATAAGTCTGCTCAAATACATTTTTCTCTCAGAAAGAAAATTACCTTGCTAATACACCAAATTTGTTTGGTTTTTTTTTTCTGTAAAGAGCCCTTCCCATGAAATTTCCCTACAATTAAGTAACAACCAGAATAAACAGATGACAATTGTTAAATTAGAACTTTACAATCTTGTAAATCCTAAAACAGATGCTGGTAGTCTCAAATAAAATTTGAGCAAAGCTAATCCAAATTCATAGAACCAGTCTTTCCCTGGACTCATAGAAACTACTAACACCTTGCATCTTATCTCCCAATAACACTGAGTAAAGAAGTTCAAATGCTTCCTGATAAAGTAGAATTTGAACTGCTTCTCTGTTGCTAAAGTAAAAAAAAAAAAAAACTCCTTTTGATTCAAACACTGTGTCATTGCTGCAGTCACTTTTTAAAAAGCCTGGCTTTGCTTGGGAAGATCCTGGTATTGTCTCATGACCATCTAATCCTTTATCATGGTACTGAACACCCTTTCTAAAAGATCATGAAGAGGGAAGGAGGGGAACATTACCCCTTCTGATTCAATTCCTTTCCACAGCTTTAACAGAGAGCCAGTGTTGGCAAAGTTTGCCTTTCAAGGCTTTCTCTGTAAAGTATTCCCACAACGGACAGAAGTAGCCCTTTCAGTCTTATATTTTAGGGCAAAAATGACCCTATTTGTGCTGCTGCATATCAGCTGGTTCTCGTGGTCATCCTGCATAAGAAAAATGTGATGCAATTCCCAAACTGTAGCATAATCACAATAGCGGTCATATTTTTATGCTGAATTAAAAATCTTTAACTCACATTACTGCAGTCAAGCTTCAGTCAAACCACTTATTGGGCATGATGCAGGTTCCTCCATCCCTTGTCTGTGCTTGACTGCTAATTTGAAACTTCTAATTGCATTCTTATGATCTTGCTTCCTGTCAGACTGACAGCTACATAACTTGTAGGAGGAAAGCTGGATGGGAAGGCTAATTATGAACTAAGGAAGTCAGGAGGGAGAGAGAGAGGATTATTTTATTTTTTAATCAATATTATATTTTTTCTTGCACCACCCCCAGTAGATTGTGTCTTAATGAGATTCAGTCCTAATCAATGCACATCTAGCCAAATTAAAGGTCAGATCCTGCCTGTCTAGGGCATGTAAATCATGGGAAAGTCTTTGAGATGCCTTCTCTTCCTTTCCTTCTTTTCCACAGAACAGCAAAGGCCAGAAAGAACATAAGTTCCTTTACTAGGGAAGAGGAGGGTTTGCTTTTTTCCTAATTTCCTGCAATGCATATCATTCAAAGGGGTAGAAAGAAGCCCAGCCATGTTCCCTGTCCTGATTTTACTATGGTTTGTTGACTACCACTTTATTCTTTTCTAAGGAACTATTCCATATGTTTCTGCTCTTAGCCATGCTCCATGTATTGATCTTCCAACAGGATTCAACACTACTCACACTGCCCTCATATTTTCATATATTTTTGCATAACCTCCTATCCTGCCCCAGGGCATGAAACATATATTTAGCATCATGCTATAGAAGCAATGTTTTTGTGGGTCTCAGCTCAGCCTTTGCTGTTTCTCAGACACTTTGAAAACATACACATACGAAAAACCAGTTACATCAACAAGCCCCAGCAATACCATATGTGGGAGCAGAGTTTACCCAGGTCAAGTTCTATGCCGTGTAGATAGACCATCTGTTCTAGTGATACAATCCTTAAGAGAATAATACACATATTTTCCATGAAAACTGGATTAATCTAAGAGAGAATCTAATGGTGCCTTACTTTAAGATCTATATTAATCACAATATAGTAATATTTCATGAGGTTTTTTTCATTTTAAAATTTCAGGAATTTTGAGTTTAAGAACATTTAAAAAATCAATTACTAGTATATAATATATTTCTGGATTTGAAATCTCCTGCTTTGTCTGGTTTCTTCTCCTGATTTATCATTGCACACCATAACCTGGTTGTATCAGGTTCATCATACCAGAAACCTGCACAATTGATCCTGATGGTTATAATGAGGCTAGAACCAAGAGGTGGAGACATGGATTCACAAATCATGAGACAGAGGAGTTTAAGAGCTCTCCCAGGCTAAAAATCTGTGTAGAGAATGTGATCAGAAGCAAGAGAGGCTTATAACAAAAACCAAATGGTAACAGGGACAAGAAGGCAAAAGCAGAACAAGAGGTGCCAGCAATCATAGCTAAGCAGGCAAGAGACAAGACAAAGGAACAAGCCAGAGTGGCACACAAAGTAGCCAAGAATAATCCATGCAAAGGACTTATACATGCTGCTAAGGGACACTAATCAGTCTCCCTGGTCAATATTACACCATTTCTGCTGGCTCTTTCAGCATCTTAGTATCTCAGGTCAGCAGGAGTTTGAATGAGAACAGGTGGTCCACTGCAGAGCCCCATTATTGAACCTCTACCTAAAAAGGAGACTATTTTAATTACTGACATCTGTTATGTAAATTCAATAATCTTTCCCAGTTCCTTTTTAAGTCAGTAGTATGATATTAATAACATAAATGACAACAAGCTAAACCTAAACCAATATAAATCAGTTTGCTGATTTTGGTCACTCGGAAAGTGGCTCCTTAACCAGTTTATATCAGAAGAGAATTAATCTAAATGAGCTTCAGTCAAATTTTTCCTTTCAGAATATTAAATGATAGGTAGATAATGGAAAATAATTTTACTATTATTGGTAAAAAATAAGGACAGTATAGATGTGGATTTTCTGGAACTTTTACTAATGACACAGCTATTGACTACGGCTAAAGAGAGTGTGTTGGACTTGTTTACTAAAATTTAGGCTAAAGTTAAGATCAAGTTCAGGTCTTGCTCAGGAAATCCTGGAAATGTCATAGCAGATTAGCTGTGTATAGTGCACATAGTTCCAAGTACAGGCTTCTATTTTTGTCTCCTGCATTTAACACCTCAATTTGTTCACACTTTACTTATCTTCATTGCCACCTTCTCATCTCCTGAGAACATTCAGCATCACAGTTTCCGTGGGACTACAGGGATCAAGCAAGCCACAGGAATGAAAAGATGCTACTCCCCAGCCCGGTTCACTTGATTCTCAGTTGTCCCTGGTTTCACCAGCCGGATAGCCATCTGCCCAGACAGGAGTTAATTTACTGGGATCTAAAAGTAGAAAGTAACCATCATTATTTCTGAGTTCTATTTAGAAACTGCAGCTACAATGATAAGGGAGCATTACTCCAAACTGGGCAGTGTTACAGATCTCTTCTTCTGAGCAGATGGGCTGCAAAACAGCAAACTTTGCATGGACCAGCTGCAGGCTTTCATAACGAATACAAGCTGCTGATAGCAGTCTAGACAGGCACGACAGCTAGAAAACACATTTCCATAATATAATAGCCTGTTGTAGAAATGAAGCTTGCTCCTTGGCATTCCTACTAAAATTTATGTTCTTATTAATAGAGCTAGATTGTTATATACTCCTCTGCCAGCCTGTGCTATTTAACACAAAATAGATGTAAAATGCTACCAGGGTAACTAGCTAGGAATCAAATATTGCAAATAGATTTTTTCTTTTTTTGCTTGTTTGTTTACCCAAAGGAAACTGCAGTTTTCTCAAAATCAAATTGTTAATGAGGAAAAAAGTCTGAGAAAAATCCAAATGTCATATGCTGATCAGTTAAACCCAAGAACATTTCATGTTTTTTAACAGGTGCTAAGCATTTAGTTTTGGAACATAAAAAAATTTAAGACTGAATTTTCTTATCAGTGCTCTGCCTTATGAAAACTGTGAGTCACTTGCAGTTTTGGGGTGTTTTCAGAATTTTTTTCCGTTGTTTTCTTCTATCCCATATGGCCAGCAGAAATTGTGTATCTCTCAGCAGCATGCTGTAGATCTCCCTCTGATAGAAATACAACTTCAGTACCATTTCAGCAGAAATACAACTCTGGATGCATTAGAGAAGGTGAAAAGTAGGGATATCAGAAACATCAGTAGAGATGTTTGTCAGCAACATGACACTCAAAATGTAGCTTAATATTAGAGCTGATTTTAAATGAAACATAGCAGGACAATTTATTTTGATTCAGAGAACTATGAAATGATTAAAGGTATCTTAATGAAATGCTTCATTTCTTTTGAAGCAAATTTATTCCAAATTTTTTCCATTTAAAAAAATTAAAATTTTAGAATTTTACAGAGAGCTGGGATGAAAACTAACCTTGAAGTTCTGTAGTCTCTGAATTTCACTGCATTCTTGCTACATCAGTCTGACTTAGCAGATTTTTTTCACCCTCTGCAAATCTCTCATCATGTATAACTTATAACTAAAGGGAGAACTTACAAGGAGTTTGTAGCTCTCTTACAAGTGATTTTTTATTCAGAGGAAAAGTCAACAGAGATAACTCCTGTCCTGAATATTATTCAGATCTTCCAGTGCAGAAAAGAGATGTCATGGCTGAAAGAAATCATGCCATGGGTTAACTGCTGTGCAGGAACATGGTTCCTATTTTCTCCACCTCTAGATATATTCAGGTAGTATCTTAGCTCCTGGTTTGTATTTATTTGGTGACGTTTCAGTTAATTGAGTTAAAGATTTAAGTAATGCAGAATAACTGAATCATAAATGCCACATACTCCATGTTTCTTGTGTGTAGAAACTCCTCTCACAGCTGCTCATGCCTTTGACTTTGTGCAGTGTGCTGGTTGTGTCTTGTGGCCTCCGAGTCATGCAGAGATTTTGATGTGCTTGGCATGAGGTCAGGCATTTTGGCTAGCACTCCGCACCACCTCACCCTGTGTGCTCTGTGCCGTCTCATCCCTGAGAGAGTTACCAGAGTATCTAGACCAAAATGTACATGTATCGTCTAGCTTTGCTTTAAGCTAACATGGTATCTGTGTGTAGTAGACACGGCACTCATTAATACAACTGACCTCTAGTCCAAAGACTATGAAATAAATGAAAAATCCAAGGCTCCTGTTTTTAAACTTCAGAGAATTAGCCATTAATTTTAAGAGATAAGAGTTGAAAAGCCCTGTATATGTATTTAGTGATAATATATTTTTGCAGTAATGAACCAGTTAATTTAGCTTTTTGGCACAGTTTTCAGCCAGGTTTCAGCCAGTTCCCTTAGGATATTCTGTATTAAAGAACACTTCATATATTTTTATCCATTAGATCAAAAAAGGGAAATGATAAGCAAAAAACATTCCTGAAGCAGTAAAATCACTAGAGTCTAGATTTCCTCCAGGTCCTATGATACTGAGACTTAGGATATTTATAAAGTGGATTATTCAAAAATATGCAAACTTTCTCTCCAGACACCTTTTCAAACTAGAAGAGAGAAAATACTGCTGAGAAAAATTCAGTGTGAAACACTGTTTTAATAATGTCAGATGAGAAGATTGTTGTTGGGCACTCAAAAAGGCTTTGCAATTTTATAAAAAGACAATAAAGAAATGTGACCAAAACCACCTCAAACTGCATTAAAAACAAACAAAAAAACCTCTATCATAAAGCAAAAACTCATAAGTAATTCAGTCTTTTGTTCTCCTTTGTTCAGTAAGTGATAACTCGAAACAATTTTGCTTTTAAGATTTTCTTCTCGAGTGTCTTCTTTTTATTTTTGTGCATATAATATTGAACAGATATGTGACTAACTCCATGGCTAACACAGGGAAAAGAAAAAAAGAAAGTCTCCTGATTAACAGCAATAAGAAGAGAAAAGTTCTAGTCTCTTTGGAAGGAAATTAACTGCTACAAAGATCACACAAACAGCTTTATATGTATAAAGCATGTTAGTGTCCTATTAATATAAATTAAGATTACTTGAGCTTTCTTCACATTTTTTTTTTGCTTGCAGATGTTCTTCTGTTCAGGCTAATCTAAAAATGATTCACTGTATGAACTCCACATTATTTTTATTGAGCTTTCCTATAACAAAGATAGTGAAGTCATCTGGTACTTCCTAGTTACATAACCAGGGATGAAGAGTTAATTAGGATATAAGCACTTACCATCATTCAGATTTGTATAAGCAAATCTAATAACACAATGTCGTTAAATATGCTTCTGCAATGTTCTTGAGCATCAATCACAGAGAAAGAAAGGATGGGAATATTATTCATTTTAATTTTTAAGAATGAATATAAATAATGCAATGAGAAGATTCCAGATGGAAACCATCACACGTTCGCTGCCTCTTTGCTCTCTCTTCTATATTGTTTTTGCATACCTAAAAGGAGGAAACTGTCACAAAGAGGAAGTTTCTTACTTGTTTGGAAGCTTGTTGAAGTCAATGGAGACACTCCATTGTGCCTCAGTGAATCAGCTACTTACATATTATGAGACTGATGTCTGACTTGCAGGATTTTGCATCAATGTACCTGTGAGGAAGGAAAAAAAGATTGTAAAAGAAAGGAGAATGAAAACCTGAACAGTGAATTTCCTACCCCCAACGTGGGACTTTCAAAGCATGACTTGAACTTTATCATTCTCTCCGTTGGATATACCATGATACTGCAGTCCTTTTCCCATTTTAGATGAAACAACTTTTAGTGAAAGAAGAGAGGCAGCAGGATTCAGGGGAAATATGACTTTTTTCTATTCTGATCTGAGTTTCTATGCTAAAAACACAGGAATAACCACAGCTGGCTCTCCAGGAAGGGCTTAAATGCCTTTGTTTCAAGGCATTCTGTATTTAAGTATCCCATAGATGCCTTGCTATTATCAAAGCATGGAAAAATGCCTGGGAGTTATGTGACAAACACAGTTAACCTGCCTGAAGTGAATTATTCCTAAAACTCAGTGTAATAATAAATGCTTTTTCAGTTGCTTTGTTTCCTAACAGATGCTGTTGTTTGAATTGTGTGTTTGACTCTACTTACTTTAATTAGGCGTAACTCTCCATCTGAGACCCTCAGGTCAGTGTTTTATATCTAACATTTTTTCTGTCATATTGTTGGTTTTCAGCCACTGATGTACCACAGTCAGTTTATTCACATGCAATGCTCATTTGCCATAAGCCAGCAATTCAGTTTCATTAACAGACCTTACCCCTGACAAACTAACAGCTGTGGCACTCCTAGTCCTCAAAGCACCTGTGACTGGGTTTCTACATGCCTGGAAATGATTGTACATGTTTTTCCTTTTTAGCACTATAAATACAGATCTGGCTGCCTGTGAGTGTAGTAGTGCTGACACATGCATGAATTCACTTGTTTGTATGACAAATGCTTGGTTCTAGGAATGTTTTTCTTGGAAATATGGTTAAACTACTATATGTAAGTACATATCTTATCTTCCCACTCTGAAAGATTGCCTGAAAACTTACAACTGAATATTTATTCATCAGTTTTTGTACCTTACAAACAAAAAAATACTTTGATACACGCTGTTTCCTGATTGATTACATGTGAGATCATGTCACAAGTGTTTGTGACAGAGTGATAGTAGAGTAAATCAGAGGATATGAGTCAAGCTGTTATGAGAATAGGAAGAGGTGTCTCAGCATCCTGGTCTTTTGGGGGTAGGCTAAAGACTAGGTGTCTACTTGAAAAGCCAGTAAGTAGAATAGTGTGGAAAAGGAAGGGACATATCTGTGATTCAGGGAGTGAAGAGTATGAGCACTAGAAAGACTCTTGTCTCAGCAAATATTCAAGAGAAGATAAATAAGAGTAGAGTTTCTGGAAGTTACCTAAGAAAGAAGAGATTTGGCATTTTTTTGCCTGATTTGCATTTAACTCTGTCATAGTTTAACCCCAGCCGGCAACCAAGCACCACACAGCTGCTTGCTTACCCTCCCCCTGCCTCGGTGGCATGGGGAAGAGAACTGGGCAAAAGTAAGAAAACTCATGGGTTGAGACAGAACAGTTCAATAACTGAAGTAAAATAAAATAAAATAATAAAAACAAAAAATTACAATGAAAAGGAAAGCAACAAAAAAAAGAGAAAGGAACAAAACCCAGGAAAAATAAGCGATGTAACTGCTCACCACCCGCCGACTGATACCCAGCGAACCCCCAAGCAGCAATTAGTGCTCCCCAGCCAACTCCCCCCAGTATATATACCAAGCATGATGCCATATGATATGGAATATCCCTTTGGCCAGTTTGGGTCAGCTGTCCTGGCTATGCTCCCTCCCAGCTTCTTGTGCACCTGGCAGAGCATGGGAAGCTGAAAAGTCCTTGACTTAGTATAAACACTACTTAGCAACATCTAAAACATCAGCATGTTATCAACATAATTCTCATCCTAAATCCAAAACACAGCACTATACCAGCTACTAGGGAGAAAATTAACTCTATCCCAGCCGAAATCAAGACAAACTGATAAATACAGGTTTTATATGAGACAATATAGGTGACTTAAAATGTGTCTTTTCAGGTAGCAAATGACATTAGTGTGTTTACTATAATAATAAAAACTAGGCTTGCACCCAGAAAGGATCTGGAGAGCTCAGTAACTACTGAACTGAAGCTATTCTGGGGTCAGTGGATACTAGTTTGTGATATATCTTAGTTAATAACTTTGTAGTTCTGATGCCTGTCTGATGTTTAGTACAGGAAAGAAAAGTCAATATCCTTCACCAGCAATGATGTGAGTCATAGTCTTTATTGGAGGAGTCAGCGCTCTGTGGGAGTGGGACCTAAATGAATGTTTATATGTGGAAAAACAATTCTGTTCTTCAAACTTGAAATATGTGCTCTTTCAGAAGCCAGTTAGAGGTGGCATTTTAAAGTGGTTTTGTTTTCTGTACAAAGCCTCTATGAAACGACATTTATGTGTCAGAGATCATCAAATGGTACCATTTCATTGCAAACTCTTTTTTTTCTTAACCATAAAAGCAAAGGCCTTTTAGATCAAAGCTTTTAAGAGACACTGTGACAGATAACAAAGAACAATCTTTCTCCCTAATATTCTATATTTAAAGACACTCACTGTACAACTTCCTAGAAAGCTGAGATTTTTGAAGAAAACTGATTAACTTTATCTTGACTAGATCAGCTTCTAAAGTTATGAAGTTCATGTTACAAAGTTGATGTAAAATATGTAAACAAAGTATTGTGACAAAATGGCCACCCTCCTCACTACTTATTTGTCCTCCACAAATATCCAAATCCTACATATCAAGCTGTCTGATACAGCTAGGCACAGCTAGAATAAATACTTTTGGAAACAATAAATTAAGGATCACTACATATTATGTAAAACCTTGTTAATTTTACCTTTGTTTTACTATTCACACATTGGGGTTTTGTACAATAATTTTACAATGTAAAAGAAAACTTGTGAAATCTTTACCTGTGTAGTGGAAGGGTTGTAATTACTATAGTTTGCAACTTCTCAGGTTACTTTTGCTTAAGAAGCAAGAGAGTGGTTTGTTTTATAGCTTGAATGAAAAGCTAGTTCTTGAAGCAGATATACTTCTTGTATACAAAGCATGGATGACTGAAATGAGACTCTTGAAGAAAGGGATTGTGTACAGATCTGTTCTAGAGCTGGTCCATATATAGAATGAATTACAGATGAAGTTTAGGAAGACTCTGCATAAAAGATTTCCCCTCCATTGGGAAGCCAACATTCAGCATATGATGACACAATAAGAGAATAGGGTTTTGTTCAGCTTAGAGAGGCTAAGAGGATGTGATGACGTTACTGTCTTCAGCCTCCTAATGGTGGCTATAGATATGACAGAAGCTCTTCTCAGAGATGACAGCAAAAGGGCAAGAGACAACAGGCACATGTTGCAACAAGAAAAATTCTGATTAGATGTAAAGGAAAATACTGTTCATAGTGTGGGTTGTTGAACATTGGAACAGGTTCCTTAGAAAAGTTGCAGAATCTCTATCATTGGAGATACTTGACACACAAGTGGTTGTAACACTGAGAAACCTGCTCAAACTTTGACACTGGCCGTTCTCTGAGTGGAAGGGTTGGTTCAGGTGATCTCCAGAGGTCCCTTTCAACCAAAATTATTAAATGAAACTAAATTATTAGGTCTGGGGTATCAGAGACAACTTTCACCAGACATATTGCCAGTCCTCTCACTGCTGGAGAGGTGACGCAGGATGTGGAGAAGGCAGAGTTACTGAATGCCTTCTTTGCTTCAGTCTTTAATGCTAAGACTGGCCCTCAGGCATCCCAGCCCCCAGAGGTGAGAGAGGAAATCTGGAGTAAGGAGGACTTCCCCTTGGTTGAGGAGGATTGGGTTAGGGATCACCTAGGCAAACTGGATCCTCATAAATGCACAGGCCCCAAAGGGATGCACCCACGAGTGCTGAGGGAGCTGACAGATGTTCTTGCCAAACCACTCTCCATCATCTTTGAAAGGTCATGGAGGACAGGAGAGGTGCCTGAGGACTGGAGGAAAGCCAATGTCACTCCAGTCTTCAAAAAGGTCAAGAAGGAGGACCCGGGGAACTATAGGCCAGTCAGCCTCACCTCCATCCCCGGAAAGGTGATGGAACAGTTCATTCTGGAGGTCATCTCCAGCCATGCAGAGGAAAAGAAGGTTATCAGGAGTAGTCAACATGGATTCACCAAGGGGAGAACATGCTTGACCAACCTGATAGCCTTCTATGATGGTGTGACTGGCTGGGTGGATGGAGGGAGAGCAGTGAATGCTGTTCACCTTGACTTCAGCAAGGCCTTCAATACTGTGCCCTATAACATCCTCACAGACAAGCTTAGGAAGTGCGGGTTAGATGAGAGGACTGTGAGGTGGATCGAGAACGGGCTGAACGGCAGAGCTCAGAGGGTCGTGATCAATGGCGCAGAGTCTGGTTGGAGGCCCATAACTAGCGGTGTTCCCCAGGGGTCTGTACTGGGTCCAGTCCTGTTCAATACATTCATCAATGACCTGGACGAAGGGACAGAGTGTAGCCTCAGCAAGTTTGCTGACGATACCAAACTGGGAGGAGTGGCTGACACACCAGAAGGCTGCGCTGTCATCCAGCAAGACCTGGACAGGCTGGAGAGCTGGGCCAAGGGGAACCAAATGAAATTCAACAAAAGCAAGTGTAAAGTCCTGCACCTGTGGAGGAACAACCCCATGCACTGGTATAGGTTGGGGGTTGACCTGCTGGAAAGTAGTACTGCTGAGAAGGTCCTGGGAGTGCTGGTGGACAGCAAGGTGACCATGAGCCAGCCCTGTGCCCTTGTGGCCAAGAAGGCCAATGGGATCCTGGGGTGCACCAAAAGGAGTGTGGCCAGCAGGTCGAGGGAACTAATCCTCCCCCTCTACTCCACCCTGGTGAGGCCACATCTGGAGTATTGTGTCCAGTTCTGGGCTCCCCAGTTCAAAAAGACAGGGAACTGCTGGAGCAAGTCCAGCGGAGAGTCACAAAGATGATCAGGGGACGGGAGCACCTCTCTTATGAGGAAAGGCTGAGAGACCTGGGTCTGTTCAGCCTAGAGAAGAGAAGACTGAGGGGGGATCTTGTCACTGCTTACAAATATCCAAAGGGTGGGTGTCAAGAGGATGGGGCCAGACTCTTCTCAGTGGTGCCCAACGATGGGACAAGGGGCAATGGGCACAAATTGGAACACAGGAATTTCCACCTAAATATGAGGAAAAACTTGTTTACTGTGAGGGTGACAGAGCATTGGAACAGGCTGCCCAGAGAGGTTGTGGAATCTCCTTGTCTGGAAATATTCAAAACCTGCCTGGGCGTGGTCCTGTGTACCCTGCTCTAGGTGAACTTGCTCTAGGTGAACCTGCTCAAGCAGGGGAGTTGGACAAGATGATCTTCAGAGGTCCCTTCCAACCCCAACCATTCTGTGATTCTGTGATTTACTGTTATTATCTGATTTGGCCAACAAGCCACACCTGATTCCTCACTCTTGCAACCCAGTGTGCAGGTCTCCAGACTCCTAGGACCCAGGACAACCTCTGCTTAAGCCAGGTTTTTCCATCGAAGTAACCTGACTGTGAACCAGGAACTGGAGAAACTGTTATCACAGTCAGATCAGCACTTCCAGCCATGCTTATGTCACCTTTGACCATGGCTCCTGACATCAGCCCTGGCAGTGTTGTGCTGGCCGTGTCTCATCTGCTGTGGGGTCAGTGGGGCCATGGGCTGGGGTGCTGGAGAGCAGCTGGGCAGGAAGCAGTGTGTGCCACTGTTATTTACTTCACCAGTACCACGCTACAACTCCACCTCCACCGGAGAGCACTGCCTGCGTAAGCAGTGATTGTCCTGTTTCCAGAAGTCACTGAAGATCACTTCTCCCTCTTTTTGCAGAGACTTCTTAATTGAATTCACTTCTTCACTGAATTCATACTCACGTAACCCCTCTCCTTCTCTGCTAAGTTTTTCTGGTTATTTTCTAAAAAAAAATCTTTTTCTGCTTCAGTTAGTAAACTGAAGTATACTAATATCATTAATTTTGCCTTACATATTGTGTTTGCAATGAAGGATTCTTTACCCAGCAAGCACCAAAACAAAATCTTTTGTTTCTTTTACTTTTCAGCATGGGTTTCTGTCAGGAGGTCTGATTGGTTAGGACTAGCAGAAGGTAGGAAATGCACATGGTGAAAAGGGTAATTTTTGGGTGTTGAATTCCCCAAGGAAAAAAAAAAAAAACAAACAACCTTCTTGAAATAAAAACATAATGATATATAACATATAGGAGTTTTAGGCAGAAACTACTCTCTGACTTCCAGAAAGACTGCATCTAAAAAATGTGAAGGCATCCTGTATTCTGGAGGGCTTCACAACTAGTTTAAATTTGTCTTTAGACACTTTGCATTATAGCTATAACTGTATCTATCCAGCCCTGTTTGGCATTCTGCTCTGCACTAGTTAAGTATCAGACATGTACAAGAACTCTGTCTTGGCATTTTAGAGTTCACCATAGAGTTAGTCTTAATTGTTCATGAGATTTATTCTGTCCTTGCAAACCTAATTTTCCCTGGCACCTTCTGGAGTTAACACAGAGAAAAGCGCCTGTTCTGGCATCTGAGGCTTCTCCCTCCACTGATTACAGTAAGAGCTTGAGGAGATTATCCAGCCTTGGCTTAATTTAGCCTTTACAAGCACTCGCCTCCATTTATATTCACAAATTAAATTATTCACAGACATCCCTTTAAAGAAAAAATGCCAACACATCTAATAACCTCTTGTGACACTGAATTACACAGATTCTGCTAAGCATAAGGAGTTGGCCCGTACGTGGTTAGTACAGAATTTGCTTATGCATGAACTTGAGATTCTTCGCAAATAATGGGCATGGTCCAGACTGGATTAAAGAAATGTTTAGTTAGAAGATGTCCAGCAAGTGGCATCAGGTCCTTGACTGGGACTGTGAAGGCCAAGTTCAGTTCTCTGTCCCAGGCTTCCTCTGAAAGAATGGTGAGACCCAGAGTATAAAGTTTCTTAGTTATTTATCATTCAAATCTTGTAGTACTGAACTACTTTGGCTCCTAAGACTTATTTTCATTGAAGGCTCAGATACACAGAAGCTTATGTCTCATTAAATCAGTTTTTTTAACATAGTTTGGAGTGCTACAAAATTTGAGGGCTAAAGATATCGCTTCTTAAATATCAAAACAGTAAAACTATATGATAACATCTTGAGAAGATTATGCTAGTCCACTTAGTCATAGTATGAGGAATTTCCTGTTTCTGCTGATTAATAATGACTTCCGCGGCTCAGGATGGCAGCGTGAATTAGGACAAACAAGCTAAGAAAAAAGAAAACTCTCAGAGTTTATCAGCAAGAAATATTTGGCTGTTCAGTTCTGTACACAAATGTTCACAGCCTTGAAAACTGCTTATGGTTTCTGTAGGGAACACTTTGCAGAGTTAGGTTTGTCTCCGGCCTATTGAGATGGAACTGACCTTAGTTGTGAAGTTAATATAGTGCAATTAATAAAACAAGAAAGAAAACAAAGACAAGGAAAGATAGGGGGGGATCAGAGGCAATAAACAAGAAAAAACAAGTGATAGAGTAGAAAGGAATAGAAGAGCTGGGGAGGAAGAAATGCCCAGTTTTGGAAGCGGGGTATCCTTCTCCATTTCCTGGGCCATCACATTTTCCTATAAAAACATACAACCAACAGTGCACACCTAAATTTTTCATGAATTTGTAACTATTTTATGCTGAGAGCATGCAGGGAGAAATTCAAACACTGCATAATGGCAAATCAGATAAAAACAACCACCTTCCAGTGAGGTTTCTCCTCACTGTTAGAACTGCTGTACACATGGAACTGCTGGCAATAAAATGTCAAGAATGAGAGAGAAACTTGAAAGATCCTTGATTCAATAGAGAAAAAAAGATGGTTCTTAAAAAAAGACAATGTTCTGTACTGTTATAGATCCTAATTATGAACAAACCAGACCTTGACTGAAAGCCAAGACTTTCATCTCCTGTTTGCAGAAGGCATGAGACTACATTTGTTTTGAGAGATAATGAGTTTGACACAGAAAGCTCAGCCTGGCTACCTTTGAGCTTGCCAGCATATGGTGTAAAACTCCACTAATGATGTGAAAGCTTGAACTTCCCATTTTATTAAAGTCTATGTTCCACCCTTAGAAGAGGCTTGCTTATCCAGCCATCCATGAACACCGCTCAATACTGTTGCATGTTTCATGTCATCAACAGAGAGTGGTAGAACCATAAATTGAATTTTGAATAAAAGACAACTACTAGTATATTGCTTGTGTAGGAGAGATGTAAGCATTCAAATATATATAGGTTTTTTGGCCTCACAAATCACTCTTCATTTGCTAGTCTTCCTCACATATCAACTTAAATATCCTTACTTACATGCCTACTTACATATCAAAGACAAATGTGATGAATAATGGAGTCAAAAAAACCTCAAGAAGTTCTAAATCTTAATCATTCCAAGGGAAGAAATACCGTTATAGTCAGATATAAAGGTTGGGGTTATAAAATTACAATTTTTTTCTGTTATTTCAAGCTAGCACTTCAATAATTACTTTTAACATCGCAACAGCACTTCATAAGGAAAGCCATGGGCTTATTCTATGCCATGGTTAGGGTATTAAATAATTTTCTAGAGTAACACTACTGATTCTAATGGAAGCACACCATAAAAAGAATTAAAAATTGGCATAGTTTATTTTATAGTCTCTTTCAGTCCTTTGGAGCCTGCACAGGGACTTTCTGTGAGCTCCACTGTAATCTCCACGAGAGTCTCCTGGGTTTCCAACATACGGTAGCAATGTGACTCTGTCAAGTCAGTTTAGCCAAATCAAAAAATTTAAGATTGCCTCATTATCTAGGTAGAAAGGATTTAATAGTGATTGATTTCTGTCATAGTGGAATAATTAACCTTACCACTTACCATATGTAGTTATTCATTAAGAGTATCTCACACCAATTGCCAGACATTATTAAGCTAAATCTCATGATACTTGTAAAGAAAGAATAATTATCCCCACTTTGCAGGTGGAGAAGCTGATTACATACATACACAAATACCTACACATGATCACAAATACATTATATAAATGACAGTATAGATAGAGTTATACATAAAGAGAGAGGTCTACATTTTCCTCATTGATTAGCTAATATTTGGTATTAGACTCATGTCTAAGTGTATAGATTAATTTTCTGAGGTGCTGAAAATCTTTTATGTCACAATCCAATGAATATGGAGATGAAGCTTAAATACAAATCAGGAACAAATTACATCTGAGCAACTTCAGATATTCACATTTGTTTTTGAAAGCATGAGAAGATGTGTAAAAAAAGCACAAGAAAATTTAACAGAACTCTAAATCAAATATTAGACCTCTTTATTTGAATATTGTAGTTGTGAGCATTAGTTGCTATATGTTATAGATGTCAATTAAGGGACTTTTTGATTATTACACAGACTGCAATGAGAGTTTGACACTGCCTACCTTTGAATTCTGTCACCTTTATCTTGATTTTTATTTATTTTAGTTCATTAAAATATGACACATATTATTTCATTAAAGGAAACTCTCTAGTAGCTAATTTAACATCTGTTAATTTGTACAGATACACAGTGATTATGTTACCAGTAGAAGGCAGAGAAGAGGTGGAGTTCATAGCTGTGCTGCCCACTAACACCCTGTGTTCTCCAGGACCTACTAGGGACAGGGAGAAAAACCACATACCAACCATAAAATCCATGCGTAGCTTAATAATAATGAACAGTCCTCATCCAGATTGCTAAACCTTTATAACACCTTTGTGGTTGAAAAACATAATCACTCATAGTTAAGGTTAACATGGCAGAGTTGCTACTCAATGAGTGCTACTCTCCTAGTTTGTATAGATATAACCAGGAGAAAGGCAGTGAATCAAACTTAACCCGATCTTCATTGGCTGTATATTTTAATCAGCTTTTCAAATGGCTATGTTTTTTTTGTTCTCAGCATTTGGGGGCATACTTTGGTAAACTGAAGCAACAGATAAACAAAGAATAACGAGGGAAGTATGGCTCAGGACAACCATGCAGATGAGACATCTTTCTAGCAATAACGAAGAGGTTTCAATTATCTTTTCAATATTTTTCTTCTTTTCAATATTTTTCAATATTTTTCTTCTCCCATTAAATTTATTTCTTCTCCCAGCCAATTATTTGGATTAGACAGGTACAATATACAAAATATGCCCCATTGTGGCAAGGAACATATTGCATCTCTTTATTTACTTTAAAAATGCTTCAATCATTAGGAGAGCTCAAAAGCTGAAGACAAGGAACTTGTGAAGAAAATACGTCTTGAGAATATACCCATTAGGGGACGGTCTACCTGATTCAATGTTTTAATCATGTAGTGTACCAAATAGGATAGAAACCTTACCGAATCTCAGGGCTTAAGCATTTGTTCAGGTTCTGTTTGAAATAGTGAGGTATAGTTTGAAAGCAAAATGCTATGAAGGCTATAGACCATAAAACTGGTGATGTAAAGAAAGGAAAATGGTCAAATATGGCCATTCTTGCTTTTGCTGAGTAAATAGGAGCTCACTTGTCCTGCTGGGATTATTTGCAGAGCACAGTTTCTCAGTAAATAGGTGTGAGAATCAGCTGTATTGTGAGTGAAAAAATGTCCTGAATGTGTCTGTGGAAACCGAACAGTACTTGTCCTGTCCAATAATTTCTTATAGGCTACAAAATAAATGTTGAAAAGGACCCTTTATTTTATTTGTGGACATTTTGGCACAAGCCATTGTAATATCTGATGAATAACAGGTACATGATAATCACTGATTTCCTTCTCCGTAACGTAACTAACAGTACCATTAATAAGCAAGCTGTCTGCTGTGTCTTCAAGGTACTTAGAGCAGTGCCACACGGTCTCCTCCCAGCTAATTGATATCACACTCCCTTGCAAGACCTTGCTTCTTTTAGTGAACCACTCCTACCTTAGCAAAGGGATAGCTATGAGCAGGTGAGGACATTAACCTCTTCCACTGTCACAGCTGGGTCTGGGTCTGCAGTGATGTACCAAGTGCTGCAGTCTGGGCTAACCTCTGCCTTGAGTAATAAGCATTGGACTGTCAACGTTAGGTTCAGGAGCAGGACTTCAGCTTACCTGAACCTGGAAAGCAGACTGAGTTCATGTTTCCATTCAGGCTTGACTCAGTACTTATTTTATGAATACCTGTTTGTTCCCATCCTAAAACATTAGCTCTTTCTCTGTGCTTGCGATAAAGTCAGTGTTACCCTGGTGATTTCTGAGAGAAAGAGCAAAGCCATCAGAGGAGAGAAAAGGTTTCATTAATTGAGTCTGCTACCTCCTAGTCCTTGTGTCAATATGAATTCAGTGTTTTGCCAAGATTTTCTAAGGAGATTAATGATTTTGGCTGCCTAATTTAAGAAACCTTTAAAGCCTCTTGAACTTTAGGAAGTGAAAGTTATGTTCCACTAAAGTGCTTCAGGCCGACTATGTAAAACCAAAGCTCTGAGACACATCCACCCAAATATGCACATATATACTTGTACATGCTCTTTTCTTTGCTATAGTTGTGCATTTGGCAGAGTATGAGCTTGCTTATTCCTTTCTTGCCTTTGTTAAAACTGACAGTCAGAATTGCTACAAAAATGTATATCTGCTCCCAGCTGTACCCTTTTTGATTGAATTAACAATCTTCATTTTTATACTGTAATAGAAAGATTCAAGAACCACTGCCCATGGTAAAACTAGTGAATCAAGAATTGACCTGCAGGATTTGATTTGGGAAACAAAAAAATACTGCAGTTCATATCAGCTCACATAATTTCACAGCTCTGGAAATTTGTATCTTTTTCAGAATTTTCCGTCCATGAAAGTTTTCCAAGTTGAGAAAAAAGGTAGAATTCCAGAATTCAACTTTGAGTTTTTTACTTGTTCTGAAAGCTTTATCCTGACTATAAAGGTTTGTGACCATTTTTATTGAGTTTTTTTCCCCAAAAAAAGTTTTATGAAGAAATGAAGGTGTTTTAATTAAAAGCTTACATAAGAAAATTTGCATTCACACTTGCTTTCCAAAGTACTAAATACATTTTGTGCTAGATGTTTGTATGTGTAAGTTTTCATGATGTATTCTGATAAAACTGAAAAATAAGTTCTGCACAATAATTTATCCTTATAATTAGAATTTTTATTAGTATCGTGCTAGCTGCAAACAAATCAGTAAGTCTTCAAAATAATTCAAAATTACAATTTAAGTTCTTTATTGAGTTTTTGGTAGACAAAAATCTACCACTATTTTGGTTCAAGTATTTTTAATGAAAATAATCTTAATTTACAATTTCTGCTATTTCATTCTCATAAATAAATATCATAGGAAAATTATTCTGAGTCTGTGAACACTTTATGTTTAATTCTAGGTTTGTGTTAAGTCCAATTTGTTGTGACAGAACTATTTATGTGCTGTTGGCTAAGCACATAAATAAGTTCTTGCAGTCAAAGGTCTGCGTAGATTAGTTAGATAAATATATTAATTACTTAGAAGACAGTCCATAAGAGAGCAAAATCAATGGCATATGGAAGCTAACAAAGTATCAGTTTGCAGCCGTACAACTGACTATGCAAGTTGAAATTTTTCTCATTCACTACTTGAGCTTTGGAGATGAGCACTGTCTTTCTGTTAACATGTGTCCATATAAACTTTAAATGCTTGAATAGTTATAGAACACAAAGTCTAGAGTGTATGAACCCTGTAAAATCAAAATTCATTTTAAAATATACTCTTATATTTTTCCACTTACTCTCTAAGTTTTAATTATCACTATCTGAATTTGGAGTTGCCATTGTGATAACAACTCAGTCACTGGGTTCAAGAGACTGGAATAAGACGGAAATGTGACTATATCTGGAAGTCAGTATTTAAGTTTAGTTCTATGAACAATGTGAAGGTCAGGGCAGCTAAATCCAAGCTTATTCTAATGCTATCATTCTTCTAATCTGATATTCCAGTGTTTGACTATGCATTATATGGTACTTCGGTGGTTAATTTTTGAGATGTCAGTGAGTCTTTTGATTTTTTAAATTCTTTATTGATGACTTATTTTTAATCCATTTTGTTTCTTCTTCTCAAACTAACTTACTTCTTAATTGGCAATCACCTTAATTTCATGGCTTACACTAATGTCACAATGCCTTATTTCA
This sequence comes from Fregata magnificens, assembly GCA_013389945.1. Lineage (NCBI taxonomy): Eukaryota > Metazoa > Chordata > Aves > Suliformes > Fregatidae > Fregata > Fregata magnificens. The sequence continues at coordinate 61,162 of WAAD01039672.1, forward strand.
ACCATTGATTATACAATTGGTTTAACATTTCAACTAGCATGTGCTTTGGAGGTTGGAGTGGAACTCAGAGTCAACTGATCATCCCTCAAGTTGCTGTTATAACTGTTATTACCCTATAATACAGAATAACCTCAAAGGAATGAGATAAAATTCAGAATAATCTATGTGGAACATGCTGATGGAAGATTAATAAGATAGGACTTCAGAGATACAGGCTCCGTCAGCAGAGATGTTAAGAGGATGTTTTTTTGAATGTGCTAGTTTGGCCAGAAAAAATATTTTTCTCTTGAAAAGGCAAGTTTATTCAGAAAATCCCAAAACTTCCTGCTCATTCCACCTGTATCTGAGGCAAAAATGTAAATCTTGGGGGCAGGGAAAAAAAAAAAAGAAAACCAAAACCTACTCTTTCTGAAAACAAATGCTTTGCCCCTTTAAAGTAATCATGAATGTAAGTGGTGAGAGGCATGTGCTCTGCATCACTTTTTGCACTTGTGTCTCCAGACTCCCAAACCTCTTTTTTAAATTTCTGTGACAAAATGGCTAAAGACAATGCAAACTGGGTCTTGTTCTGTTGTAAACCTTATATCTAGGAAACTGTCATAGATCCTTTTGTTTATATACAGCTTGATTAACTTCTGTGGGGCTAAAGTACCATGCTTTCTGCTTTGGCGTCTACACTGAGAAAGGGAATGATGGTCCTCTACCTCTGCTAAAGCAAGGATCTAGCTTTCGTCTCTCAGTGGCTTAGACATACCTTGGCTTCTGGTACTAAAACTTCACTATGGAGACAGAGAAATGGTGAGGTGGCCCCTATGGATGGATTCTTGGGCAGTATGGTATATATGCTATACTGTTTAATGTGCTAAAATGGAAGTTTATAGATATATATACACACATTTATGTGTATGGGTATGTATGTATTACAGACTGACAGACTTGGAGATTTCTGCTAAAAAGTGATTGATTGTAGGATCAATATACAGACATCTGTTTGCAGAGAAATGTCGAAATGGCAAAAATTTATTAGATTAACATAGTGAAAGAATAAGTTTGACTAAATACTTTCTTCAATGATAGCACACTGGGACCTTGCCCTAAGTGATTCGGAAACCAAGAAAATGGTTGTGCAAGAATTATCCATTGATTTGTAATTGCTTTTCATGCTTTCAGACTGTGCTTTGTAGTATAATTCTCATATGGGTCATTTCAGCATATGCTTAATTTTAAGTGTGAGCTCAAATCCAGTTATCAGTGGACTGTTTTGCTGAAGATGGCTAGATTTAAAAATGAAGCATGTGCCTTAGTACTTCATGGATGAATTCTGTAATCTTAGGAGATGCAAACCTCCCAAGAATTCAATCAATGTCAATTAAATTTTGCTGAAAACCCAAACCTGTGTAGATCAGCTGGGGATCTTGACATAAGAAGAAGAGTTGATCAAGACCTACCCAATCTGTTTTCCTCAGACAGTGTTCAGCATAGATTTGCTGTCAAAACCATGAATACAAGTCTTGCTATTTAGATCCCTGTTTGGTGAGATTTTTTTCTTATACCCTGCACACCAAATCTAAACATTGCTTTTTTGTTAATTTTAAACTATTGTTAAACAGGAACAACACCATAAGTGCCCTGTATACAAAAGCTGAGAGTAAGATTCAGAATGTCTATTAACAATGTGGGAATATATAAGGATATCAAAGTGTACCTATTTTCCTCAAAGGCAGAACAAAATTACCTGAATCCTGAGCTGGGTGCTGAAGCCACATGTAGCTGGGAGAAAGGGAAAAAGGAATGATTCTGGTTTCAGGCGTGTGGGCTGTCACAGAAGGAGTGAGAGTGCACTTCACTTGTAAGAGAGAAGCAAAATATTTATGGATATAAAGTAGTGAGTTAACAAGGTTCTATAGTAAATGCGACAGTGATTTAACAAGATTCAATGGCAAGGTACACGTGATTATTTACTGCATGGAGGGTAGGACAAAAACTGTCAGGAAGACCGTCCCATTGAGTCATGAGGTTCAGAAAGGACCTCCTTGCTTTCTAAACTCCTTCTCAGAGAAGAGTCGAGGGGCGACTAGATCCAATCCTAGACCCAGACTTGGTCAACGGTTTATGTCTAAAGGATTATATACACACAATCGGTCCTTTATATCACTTAGCTAAGATTTCAAAGTTTAACATGCTATCAGTCACTTACCAAGGATCTGTTATGGCAAGGAATCTCTCAGCTTCGAGGAGTAACCTTGAGAGGCGTCCCTACTCAAGGGCTCTTGGGCTGTTCACTCTTTATGGGTGGGTAAGATGATTGACTCATAGTCATATTTGCATACCGACCCCAGATCCCAGCCTCTTCACTGTGGTTAGATGGGCACAGTGCACAACAGCCCTTGACTATTGTGTTGTTATGTGTCTCCCAAATCCACTTTGAAATGATGCAGCCATCACAACCAGACACATCCATTACCACTGCCACTGATGGTTATCACTGGAGCAGGATTATGGGAGATAAGGGTCAGGTTGGGGGCGGGGCGGCGTGGGGAGCACACCGTCACATGCGCTGAAGCAATATTTGGCATCCTCCACGTGGTGCTACTGCCTGTATCTAATCTAGATATGTTGTGTCCTCCTCAGTTCACACCAGTCACAATTATTACAGCTTCACAGGCAACCATGAAGAAGTCTAATCAGTCCACATGAATCACTGTTGAATACTTTATGTACTATTACATGCAAAGTGTCTTTGTTCAAGATATTTCTGTTGCCAGTTGAGCTCTTCTGCTCAACACCTCTGGCAGGGCTGAGTGAATGGATGAACAGCTCCATGACGCACTTGGCACAAGCATAGTTTGCTGGGAACCTTTTGTGAAATTGTTTTCTTAGGGTGAAACTTTTTGTAAGAATGAGTAGGCTTCAGTGCAGCTTTTGAGAAGTTTTCTCAGGTACAAGACAGATGTCCACAGGAGACATGAAAGGAAATAGCAGACCATGGGGAACACAGTATCTTTAACTTGGTTCTTCCACACCATAGATGAATACTTAATTGTTACTTAACATATTTAACTACTTCTTATTTGGAGGCTTAGAATATGCAAGGGGTTAAACTTCGCCCCTCTGTATCTAAAGTGGGTTTAGTCATGAAGCTTTGATTATTTCTAATTTTCTCTCCCTTTCTCTCACTCTCAAAATCTCTTCCCCACCCACCCCCCAGATTAACTTTGAGAAAGCGCCAAAAAAATTTCAGTGAAGCAATGAAAACATTTTTGACATTTCATAAAACAGGAAAAGTATTTCCTGTTTCTTCTTTGCAATTCTGGCCTCAACACTGTTTCCTCTTGTGACTCCTGCCAAGCTTCCTTGTCTCTGGCTCCCCAAGCATAAAGTAATGATCAAAAAAGTGGGTTTTTTTCATAGGGGAGATGTAATGATAGACAAGATAACTTGCCAGCCTTTCGAGACAGATATTGCATGGCTGTAGTATAAGACTTAGGAAAAAATATTTATTCAGAGCTCAGTGCATGGTTTGGGTGACGTATGGTATGTAAGGTAAAGGTCATACAGCAAGTGATGAGCATAAGAGGATCTAAAGAAAAAGTGAACACGTGCTGATTCCGTACATCCTATCTACCCCATCTGTTGCATGAAGCAAGGTCTTGTGGAAAAAGGGGGAAAAAAACCCCAACAACTGCACCAGCATGTTTTTGAACAGAGTCAAAAATATAGTTTGTTCATTCTAAAAAATTTTTGCACCATAAAAAGATGTTGTTTTCTGTGATGACTGTCTTAGTTCTGTGAAGTAGCAAAATAAATGTTTTCTGTGCCTTTTAAACACTATTCATCCACCCCAATGGTGAAACTGCCCCCTAAAAAAGTTAATGCTTTGCCCACTCCAGTCAAAAGGAGACATGTATAATAAGTGGGTCCTACAGACAGAAGATCCTTGGGCTTGGCTCTCCCTCCTCTTGCTCTGCCCACATTGTCAGCCCCTGGCAGCCACAGCACAAGACTTTGCTCACAATATGAACTAGCTTTTCCACAGAGTGGTTGTGATTATCTGACCCTTTCGTCCCATGTGCAAAATATGGCTGAAAATGTAGCGATGCACAAGAAAGGGCAAAGTTTAAATAGTTTGCAACTGAGCTGGAGAGAAATGCGTCAGCCAAGAGAACCCATTTCTGTAACCTAAGGTCCAGATTCCAGTATTCAGTTATTAGGCATCTTGGAACTCAACAAAAAGATTGCACAGATCTCTTGCAGCTACAAAGGTTGTTTCTTAGCTTTCTCTGCAATTACTGTAGCTTTAGCGTCGATCCCCACAGAAATTAACATATTAGCTCATTTTGACCATTTTTAGTTGGTTGTTTCTTTAGAGTCTTTGAAGCAGTCTCAGCAAACCCTGATTGACAGGTGGTCACACCTTCATGAGAATGTTATAATTTGGCCTTCTGTCTCTGCAGGTTTAGCTCCTTTGCCATTCTTAGCTCTGTGCACATCTGGCTTTTTCACTTTTCCAGCTTTCATGCTCTGCTGAGTTGGTGGCTCTGTCTAGATCATCCTTTTGATCATATGCCTCACAGAGCCCATAGACATACATTTCCACTGGTGATTCACTCTGTGCATGTGTGATTTCATGCATTTTATGGTCATTTTAATCAGAAGACTGCAGTGATGATTGTCATGTTAATGTTCTCATCCAGCTAGTAATACAGCAGGTGACTACTGGTAATTAATCACCAAAACCTTTATTCTTTTTATAACAGAGGAGCTTTTTAACACTGTGCAAGAGTCATAACCTGCAAAGCCCACAAGTGTTGGGAGAATCTGACAGAAATAGCTAAGCTTTTACAGAAAATGGTGTCAAATGTTGAAAATCTGATCTTAAGAATTTATAGGATCTGACTGTGCGTGCATGTATGCACATGTTAATTATAGGAAAGCCATTTCTTCCTATCACAAGTTTCATAGATGTAATTCCCATTAAAAAATATAGAAAATGTCATGTCATATCCCCCAATGTAACAGTGGTGTGTTCCTTTTGATAACCCTTACTCTCCCTTGCAGATAAATTACAGTCTTTCAGCTGTATAAATACGTGTTTTCTATTGGAAGAACCTTGTACAAGCAGCCATTTTTTTCATCTGCATCTTTAAAGGCCATTAATGCCCATTCAACCAACCTTTCATAGCACTTAATAAGAATATTAATGACACACAGCTGACAGTAATGTCAAGCAGTCAATGTTTGGACATTAGCTAATATTTTCCATTACACACTGTATGATTAATTTACTATGACTGCAGTTAGAAGAATGAGCAGAACAATGTCACATTTGCAAATTTATTTTGAACTTTAAGTAGTACAAAACATATTTAAAATGGCTTTGTACTATGAGTGAAATTATTATGACTGTGCATTATGGTCAATAGAGACATGTAGAATAGCCCTTTACTGTGTCTTCCAATCACCATATTAGTCGATTAACATTGGCAAAGGAGTCTGAAAGTCTACAGCATCTAAGGAGCTTCCAGAGAATCCAGCATTAGAAAATGTGCAGGGTAGCTACTTGACATATCTATTTGCTTGTTTGCTAGATGTACTAAACCAAAAAAAAAGGCTTTCTGGAGTACTGCAGAAATATTTTCCTGCTTTTAGTGGTGTTGGATATTTTCCTGGTAAGACAACAAGTGGTTTCAGTCTTTAAAACCAAACCAAACCAACCAACCAACCAAAAAAATATTGTAATTGCTAGAAGAACATGTTTGTGGCTGATATATAGTGCTTGTATGCTGCTATTCAAATAGGTATTGATATGTGCTTGCAAGCTATTATTTTTATCACCTGAAACATACTGTTTGGAATACACAATCTATATATTTTTTAACTAAAGTAGATGAGTTTTTTGTTTATTTGCATTTTTGTGCTATATTAGAAAAGTTAAGTATGTTATCATATGAAATACATAATATTGCCTTTGTCCCACTTCTCCCAGATTTTGTAGGACTGTTTTTGGTTACTCTTAGGATTGGGAAATTGTGGGCACAAAAAATGTTCACGGGAGACTTCTTGCTCAGGGAGCACATTTCCCACTTTGACTTGGAGAGGATTGTAATCAGAAAGAAACCCACAGTTTTTAGATTTTTGGACAACCATTTGATCCTAACAGGTGCTGAGCATCTTGTGGTATGGATAGGACTGGAAGCCCAGCTCTTAAGACTCTTACTCTGTCTTTGTGTGTGTGTATGTGCAATGGTGGGGTTTGTTTTTCTTTGCTTTGGTTTTGAGGATAATCAGCTTCATTTGACTATTCTGTGGGAATATTTCCATGGGGAATTTCCACAGGGAAACTTGGTAGAAGTCTGTAAGTACCGAAGATTACTGATAGGCAGCTAGTGAGGTTTTCAAAAGTGCCAAAGCATCTAAATATATTGGAAAATCACACTATGATGCCTGTCTACATTGTAAACCAGTTATATACTTTTAAAGCTAATCTTTAGCCTCCATGTGTGAGATTAATCTCACCTAACTTGAAACATCCTTCCTTAATATGGATGTATTTGTCTGAGCTAGGCAGTATGGTGAGTTTTTATAGTCAGGGAAGAGAAATAGCCACTTGGGGACACGATTCATCTCATCATGACTTAGAAATCTCTAATAGTTCACATGAATTGAACCCTAAAAATGCCTATTTGTCTCCACTCTCTATAGAAGGATTCTAGGGTGACAGTCTGAGATATCCCTGGCTATGTTACTGACCTATAAAGTCAGATAGCTAAATGACTGAACTACCTTGTTTTGGATCAATTTCTTAGAGCCAAATAGCTTAAGCAAGTTATGTCCAAACCTACTGTCAAGGCAAAATTCAGGTGTGAATCTCTCCCCTCTGTGCCTGGGTTTCTATGGTTGGAAAATGAGTTGATTCATTCCTGATTTCAATGAGAGCATGCGGCAGGACATAGGGTATAGATACATATAGGATCACGGGTTAGAATGTAAATTCAAAATAATGTGCATCACTTCTGTGCTTCAGTCCTAATCAATTAACTAGATATCATAACTTATTGCCTATTGTCAGGGGTAGTATGGAAGTGTGTTAGGGGTTGTGATACAGAAAGAAGGTGTTATGCTTAAGGAGTCAGAGTAAGGCCCTGGGAGTCTGCTGGCATTATGCAGAATTGTGCCCTGAATGTATCAGTGGGTTTTTTATGATGTTTTCACTATATAGCTTGGAAAAGTAAGAATTCAGATTTTTAGTGGTCCTTTTTTCTGACTTCTACATCCAATAACCCTTTTTTGAAATAAGAAAAAGGTGGCTTGTAATGCATGAGATGCTGAATTCTTTTCCTCCACCCTGCTTTATAACGAATGATATTTTATTTGCCAATTACCTTAGGCATCGAGCTAGGATTGTGATGAGTCTTTTCACATTTTTATTTTCTCCAAGACAGCTTTGTAAATAAAATGAGACAGCATCAGTAGCTAATTGATAGAAAGATGATGATCTTCAAAGTTTTGCGTAATACAGAACACAGGATTTGTTTGAAAGAACAAAATGTGGGGTTTTTTTCTTTTCTAGATAGGGTAGTTATTTTTGTATATTTTTATTGAGTGTTGTGGAATCATCTGCCGACCTCTTTGCCAAAAAGACTGGTGATGAGTTTTTCAGTCCCATTAGACATCCTGATCTTGGGCCTTTTAGTACTAATGCAGTTGTCAGGAAGAATCTGTTACAAGCTCTGATGTTGTTCCAAAGTGCCCCTCTGGCTAAAGAAGCAAAAATAGAGATGGTTACCAAAAGAATGGGGGGTGGGGAGGGAGAAAGTAGAAGNCAATTTAAGGGTGATTAATGGCATAAGAAGAAAAGCCTTGTTATTTCTCATTCCCTCAGCCCTTCTGAACTGCTGACATCTTTTTATATATCTTTCCGAAAGCTTTTACTTTCAGCTCATGCCTAACCTACTATCTACAGACCATGCAATTTGTTGCACCCACAGAGCAAAGAACTACTGCTTGTGTTACTGTCCTTGAAGATACCACCTCAAATCTCCTTCATAATTAGCTCCGTCTAAAACAGAGGTTTTGCTGAGCCACCTATCTTCCAGTAGTGGTACATGATCAGCAGCGTAGTGGCAAGAGNATCAACAAGCTGCATTATTGTCTTGCTCCTACATTATGTCAAATATGCCTTCTCAGATGTTTCCTCTATTTAGAGGAATCTTGCTCAAACCTACAGTGATCTGGAGACTGGCCAAATTTCTAATCCTTTACCTTATCTTTACTCTTCCCAGTGTTTCTGGGCCCATCAATACTTTTACCTCAACACCCTGCTCTTTCCTGACTTTTACGACATTGCCCTCCCTGGTTTTCCTTTTTTCCTTCCAGAGAAGACATTTTTATGTCTCCCAGGTTATTGATCTTTCCTCTGAAACCTACTCTGCTATCTCTGTTTTCCACATACAGTATTTCCATTCCCTTATTGCTAGGTTCGCAATTTTAGTTTTTTCCTTTGTTTCTTTCTCATCTCCTGTTATCCAAACTGTGATAATATTCTGCTACTTCTTTTTCTCTTGGTATCTTTCTATTCACAACTGTTTTACTTGTCTCAGCTCAAATCAGGTCAAGATTTGATTTCTGCAATCTCAGTCTTGCAAACTCTCACAATTTCATGACAAGTCTTGTGCTAGTTAATGTTTTACTTAAAGCTTCAGTTCCTGAAGGCAACTGAGAACAAGAAACTCTAAGCTTTTGTCAAAATTACTAAAAGCTTAGCCTTCAGGATTACACAAAAAGCCTGAACACACAAAGGAGCATATTAAGGACTCAGATACAAAAAGGCAAATAAAACCCCAGGCTATCCATCTTTTAACATATTACCCCTATTTCCATTACCAAGCAAACTAGCCTCACATTTGAGAAAATAGGAGAATTCCTTTCTCAGCAATATTTCCACATCAAACCTACATATATACTTACATGTGAAAAAACCAAAAAATAATAAAAGTTCTCACTTATATGAGGAAACCTTTGCAACCACTATCGCTATAAAAATAAACCATGACAATAAAATGCAGTTCTTTTCATATGGATCAGAGAGCATAGTGAGTATGAAACAGCTTACTGTAAAATGAAATTAAGATTATTCTTCTTAAATGAGGATGAGCATCTTGATCACACAGGGTAATTTTACTGAAGTGTGTGAAGCTGCTCAGCAAGCCACCTCTAGCTCTATGTAGCAACTTGGGAAAAATACGTAGACATTAACAGGCAGCAAAGAAGTTAACAGTATTTTTGCAGATTAAGAGCTGTGTAAGCTGGAATCCATTTGTGACTTTAACTTTATTGATCCTACAGACTAGTGAACACTACTACATATTTTCTTCTGCCAGTAGATGGTGATATTTATATTAACTATTTAAGTAAACTGGAAAATATATACAATTATTTAATTTGTTATACTTTCCTTATATCCCAGATATATTTTAACAACATGAGCTGATTTCAAGTACTTTGGGAGTTTATATTAAGTGTAATGTATTGTAGAAACATATAATTACACAGCTGGCTTTGACATCATTGTGCCCACTTTATTGCTCACATCATCATGTTTTGAGCCAGCAGCATTTAACTAGTTTATATGTCTGGATTGGCTGAATATTCTTCAGGGCTGTGTGTGAAACTGAGAGGAAAAAACAGGATTTTGAGAGGCTTCATTTTCTGTACCAGAGACAGTTGCAAATGGAAGCTAACTCCTCATGTATTCAGTAGAATTAGTCAAGCTTTCTTTCCTGCAACTATGCCTGTCTGTTTACTGCTAATGAAACTCTAAAAGCATTCTTAAGAGTATTGCAGTTAGAGTTCAAGGATAATTTAGAGTACATTAATGTATGTTTTAAATTAAATTGCCCTTGGTCAACCCTAGCACTTTCCAAGGACAAACTATACATAATTTGCTTCAATACTTGCAAGCCTATCATAGAATATTTCAAAACTGATGACAGCAGATTTG
>WAAD01039673.1:1089-20767 GCA_013389945.1 Fregata magnificens
AGGGTGCAATGAGCTGATTAGGATTTAGTAGACCAGGCATGTGTGAGCTCACTATTCTATTACACCAAGCTAGCTGGGAAACCACAGGTGCAGGACTCCATGGAGATCTTGCCGGAGATCATACACGCTGCTTCTCAGGAGGGGTCATGAACTGGAGTATGCTGCCAACCAGGTCAGCTACTTGGCCTTTGGGTCCTGTTCCTCCTTGCTTTCCATGCAGATGGAAGTACATCTGGGATGGGGTACAGAGAAAGTGAGAAGCAGCTGACAATACTGGACACATTTCAAATGTCTGCATCGTATTTCTCACAAAAGGAGCAGAACATCATCTCCTGGGAGAGCTTGACAGAGTAACGCTATTGCTTTCTCATTCTCTAAACTCTGGAGCAGCTTAGATATTGACATGAAACACTGATCTCTTGTGAGAGGCCAGCACTGTGTCAACATGGCATTCTTCTACTGAGAAAAAGGTATCTGCAAACCATGAAAATTTAGGGCCTCACCTCAAAACTAGACCTACTGGAAAGAAAAGACAAAGCCCAAAGAAAATGCAAGTCTGGTAAGCCTGTAAGCCTAAATTTATAGCCTGCTTCTAGATCTAGGTAATAGTGTATGCCCACCAAGATGCCAGTCTGGGCTTTGTGCCTGGGTTTCTTTTGCAGGGAGATGGAAGTCCACAAGAAGCTGATAAAAGCCCAGGTCTTCCCTGCTTCAGATGCTCTTACATGACAGAGGATGCACCCTGATGCAGGAAAAGCCCGTGCATCCTATCGTACATCCATGATTGTGTTGAGTCCAGAGCTAAATTACAAATTCATTTCAAGGCAAATGAATTTAAATACCCTGAAACCTAAGCTGTGTAGCAACTTTTGGTAGATACATTCTCCGTTTATTTTATAACCATGTTCCTCCCGGTACCCACTCTGGGTGAGACGGCATCATTTACTGTCTATGAATGAAACATTTGTCTGGGGCGAGTCACTACAGGGAAAGCTCTTCTTCAGAAACCACAGCTCTGCCTTCATTGTGTGGCCTTTATCTTGCACCCAGAGATCATGGAAGGAGAGTATGTGTTATTGACATGTTGACAGGAGGGAACAAAAAGAGCAATTTATCTGCACAGTTAATTTTCTGGCCCAACAGAAAGCATGAATTTCTGTTAACTGCTCGTGCTCCTGATTCTAGTGCATTGTAACGCTGTTCATTTATTGATTGAAGGCCCTTTTAAGAGACAAGGATGACAGAGTTGCAATGAATCTGTGAAAGTCTTGAGCAGATCCATCCATCATCGTCACTGACCTCAACTAGGTTATTTACTTTGCTCAGTTCAGAAATGATGAGTAACGTGTTCATTTGTGCCTATCACCATATGCCCAAGACAGTTGTCATGCTATAAAAATGGTAGTTTTAAGTAGCAATCTCCTGTGCAATCTCATCAGAGCTGTTCCTTAGTGCACATATGCCTTTCTTCTTTTTTCTCCAAATGTTTTGAAATGAGCACAAATTAGAAATACAGTGAAACTGGCAGTTCAGAAAAAAGGCTACTGTTCTCAAAACATAAATAAGATGATGACGTTTCAGTAAACAGCGTATTTTGTTGCTTAGAGCACCAGTTAGAAGTAATCCTTTGTAACCTCTCATGTCAGGAAATCAGTTCAGCAAAAGCTATTTTCAGCTGACAGTTCTGAAATAAGAGATCAGAAATTACACCCTAAATTCAAAAGTCCAATAATAGTAAAAAGACAGATTCATGTGGAGCTGATCCAAAAGTTTTAGCTGTATACATTTTTGTTGTTGAAAAATGCCATTGAGGAGCAAGAAGTAATATTTTTTACCAGACCAAATGACTGTAAAGATAAATAAATAAATAAAAGAAACAGATAACACTTTTTTTCTGTCAAATGAGAAAGGCAAAGAGCATGCTAACTGGACCTGTAACCTTGTATGCTATTTTCTAGCTATCAGCAGTGAATCTTTTGAAAGATAATTTTTCTTCCACAAGCTTTGCCTCTTAAAGCTGTCTTAGCTTTGTTACTTTATGCTCTCCTTAACAAAGCAACAAATGGAAAATCTCAATGGATTAAATGCTCTATTTTGTCTCCACATCAATATTCCATAATGGAATTAGACTTAGTATGTTCCACTCCTCTTGCTCATTATGCATGGACGGACAAGCAGGAGCGGGTCAGTGCTCCCATCCCACAATGATATGCACCAAATAATAGTAATGTTAGCTAGTTTTTGCAAGCCCAAACTGCTATTATTCCTCACTCGTTTCCCATTATCCTTGCCCTTCCCACTCTCCTCACCTACACAGCATTAAAAATGTAATGCTTAGAAATATAGCTTTTTGGATCTGTGGGTCTTCCAGCAGCATATTTTGAGCGGCTGGCATTTAACATCACCAGCACTGAAATAACCACCTCTTCCATAGCACTTTTCTCTGTAAATCCCAAAGTCCTCAAGGACACACGACTCTCCGAGGTTTTTAGATGGGGAAAATGAGGCACCGGTGGAAGTGATATTCGGCAGCTCAGGCCAATGCCGAAGTTGGAGGCAAAACGCAGCTCTCGCAGCTCCTGCCCCTGCACTCTCCGCTGCGTCTTGGCTCCTCGCGGGCACAGCGAAGGCGCCTTCTCCTTCCTGAGGTGGAGCCTCACTGGAATAATTGGTGTACAAATTATGAACAGCTCTGAACGCCAGCGTTACTTGCAAGGAGAAGTGGTCCTTTCTCCAAACCAGCAATTTTGGTAAAGATTAGATGAGATGGAGACCACTCTCCTCAAGACACTCCCTGCCTACCGCAGGCAGAAAACCCTTCAGGACTCGACCATATTTTTCCCTGCTGCTGAGACACCCCCAAAGAGTTCAGGCCAGCAGGCAGGGATAGCACTGGCAGACATTATTTATTGATAGAAATATAAGCAATGATAGTGGCCACTGATGGAACACCTCTAATGGAGCAAATGTATAAAGTTTTACGAATCCTCATCCTACGTGACCTCTACTTGAGAAGAAGCTGCCACATGCACAGCCCACCACCTACTGACTTAAAAATGCACAGCCCTCAAACCAGAAAGCTTTTAGCCACTGGCACATTGCAACCATCGACTGAAATTGTCTCCACGTGCAGACTGTACTTTCCAGCAATGTCCCGTAGGTTGCAGGGAATATGTAAAGCTCAAGCCTGTCATTACTGAGGGGCAAACCAACAGCTACAGAACTGTCCTCAGGGAGCTAGGTTGGCTTGCGGTGATTAAGATTAGTGCATATTTGTGTTACCAAACCTGGAAAAATATCAGCTGTTGCAATGAAGAAATACTGGTTGCTGGAAAAAGGCAGTCTCCTTCCAAAGGTGTGTTGTTTCTAATGCACTTTCTAACGCACTCTGCCCTGGTGCGGGAGCGCACGCCTCCAGCTGCCGCAGCAAGAGCTACCTGGAGGCTGAATGTTGAGCAGACTGGACAGCGCAGCTGCCCCACTCATTCCAAAAAGTGATTGTTGGAATCATCATCCACTGCAGTATCTGCTGTAAATGGCAGGCGTAACGAAGCTAACCATTTCTATTTGGCAGCATTTTCATTAATTGACTTAAGTTCTGTTACCAGTTTCAATTGTTTGCAATCAAGCATGTGACAAATTAGGCAGGGCTGCAGGAATTAGAAAAGAATCAGCTCTGAGAAATGTAAAGTAACTTGTCAAAATCTGGACTGCCACCACATCCCAGTGAACTATAGGCAGGTGTTTGTCACTTGCTGGCAGACTGAAGGTTTGTATGGCTACCTTTTGGACATGCAGCAACTGTTGCCTAAGTGAAATCTCAAAAATTATTAACTCTGTGAAAAAACTTAGAAAAAAATAAATAAACCACCAAAAGCTACATAATTGAATATATGGTGTGAAACAATGACATGATCCATGCATGGCCAAAACCAAGCATGGATGCTGCTGAGCATCTGTATGCAATTGCAGAAAGAGACTTACTTTCCTGAAGAGGTTTAAATCGCATCTTAGTAAGCTTTGTCAATGCAAAAGATGTCAAGTAGAAATGGGACTATTTTATGGAGCAAGCATAGACAGCTGTGAAGAACTGCACACAACCTAATGCTTAATGGTCTGGATCTTCTTGAAAGAGCTTTCTAGCACCATGAACTAAGCCAAAGCTGTAAATCAGAGACAGAAGTGCTCAATTTCAGGGAAAAGGAAAAAGCAAAGGAAGGCCCTAACACAAAGCTGGTAAACACACACACACACACACAGAGCAAAATACTTGTGAATTATTGCATATGTTACTTGACCAAATTTTAAAACTGCAGTTAAAATGTTCATGCTTTCCAGCATGACTTCTTTATTACACCTGACTCTGAAGCACAAGATCTGGTCATACAGGTAACAGGTGGTGCCAGATCAAGGTAGCTGCCTTTAAGCAGAGCACGGATGCTCCCTTCATTCTGTAATTTCATTAGAGGTTGTCTGCAAAGCAGCAATCACGCACCTTTTCCAATAATCCCAGGAACATGTAAAAAACTGAGTACCCAAATAAAATTATCTTTTGCCCCTTTCTGCAGGCTGGAGAACAGCTCTCAAGACAAGATACTTTACCCTGGGCTTGTTTTGTTTCCTTGTCATCATTCCTCCTATGGGAAGTTGATCCCTGAACCCTTGGCTGCATTTGACATTGATATAATCATCCAGACAACACCACTGCCATTAACGGAATGCTAATTTATACCATAAGTCCACCTGTTCATGCCAAGTGTTGGATTTGCTGTTTAATCCACCAAAATGCAGCTGAGATTTTTTTTTCAATGCTACGCAAAGGTGCCTGATCAGCTTTCAATACTGTGAAATGAAAAATAGAGCAAGATCTTTTGTTCTGTATTTTGTGCTAATGGCTTAATCTCAGCAGGATCTGTTCCACAAAAGCTTTGAAAGGCATACAAATTAATTATATGTATCACAGAAACCATCGCAATTTCCACATCTAATTAGCACAATGTGGCAACATTCAGTGATATGCTGTTCACCATAATATTCGTCACAAGAGTTTATTTTCTGCTTTCAAAGTAATGTTAAGGAAGACAGCTGATCTCACACTCCACACATCAAGCCACAAACATTTATCAAGGTGTCAGCAGAGAGTAACACTTCTAGGTTGTCAGTATTCAATCTGCAGTAAAATTAAATCATAGGCCATTAGACCGAGTTCATCAAGTCAAGAGTTCAGTGCCGACGCTGAGCTGGATGTCAGGAAGCTTCTAAACGAAGCATATGCAACCTTCTGCCCCTTTCGAGCATGGAAACACCACATAACATCTGCATATGCACGCTACATATGCACAGCATCACCCCACAGCACACCTCCTTGGTTTTTTAAGAACAGGCTGCATCAGCACTATTACTCCTGAGAAATCACCACATTGCAGTTGTGGATCGGCAGCCTCCACCCATTGCTTACGTGACAGAGTCCAGCACAGGACCAAAGGGCTGTCATTATCTTTCAGTGACGGGAAAATTTCCAAGAGCTCTGTCCATGGAAACATTGCATAACCTGCTAGTAAAAAACACATCTGCTATCCATGGAGCTCTGCCCCTTGCTCCCCTTTCCCATTTGTAGAGATATGCCCAAACCATCAAAAGGTGAAAATGAAAAGATTTATGATCCCCTGTTAGCAACCTGACATGGTAGCCATGCTCTTCATTAAATGACTATGAAAATAGCATGCCTGTTCTTCCTGCATCCTCTTCCCTTCCAAAGCAGGACCACAACTATTTCTGATTTTTTTTAAACTCTCAGCAATCAGCAGTGTGGAAATACCACCACTCGTTTGCCAGTGTAGTAGAACTTCTTCCATTTCTAAGACCTTTCCATGCTTTCTAAAGTTTAACGAACTTGGCTTGATGGAAGTTAATTCCTCTAAACTATTCTGAGAGGAGCATTTAAAAAGAAAACCTGCCCTTGGGCTGACTATCAGCAGCCATGCCTTCACCCCCTTTGTGCAGCTCGAACATGAGACAAACCTCAGGCCTGAAGCCAGCTGCCTATGCCAGACTAGTGCTAAAGTAAAGTGTAAGGTGTGGGGTCGAGCTGAGACCCTGAGTCAAACCTTCAGCTAATGTGGTAATACAGCCACAGCCTGAAATGCTGTTGTTTCCTACAGCACAGGCTGAGAGTACTACAGTAACGCTACCTAAATCTCACCTGCTCTTAGCTGATAACGTTATTCTCCTTTAAGAGACTGAGTCACTGGGAGATGTAAGATAGTGGTGAAGACTGAAGCAACTTGTTTGACTAGATTTAAGGAGAGGACAAAGATCCCTTTGTCTACTGCTGTAGTCTTGCCACAGGACTCCCCTTTACCCACTTGGCCAGTAATGGCTAAAATACTAAGAATTATCTTCACAAGCAATTTTCCCAACCTGCAGCTAAGCAAAGGCTTTTGCTTTCTCTACACATTCTTTGCAAATAAGCAAAAGCATTTCTGATTTTATAAAAACACAGACCTGAGGGTAGAAAGTGACTGTGTATGACCTGCCCTGCATGTTTCCCAATCTTTCCCGTTTGTTCTAGTTCTCTCTTTCATGGGCAATTTTCTTCCAAAGCTTTCTCCTTTGCAGCACGTTACTGTTCTGATAAATCCTCATTCAAACTTCTGTTCACCACAGATAACTCACAGTCAGGTAGCATCCACCACTGCTGTCAACAGAAAGATGCTTGGGTAACTGCTAAGGGCTTTGGAAAGCCCCCTTGTCAGAACATCAAAATCAACTTTTCCCTTCAACTCTACTCCAATTTCTTTTTTTTTCCCCTTGCAAGGTCAAAATGCTGCAAATAAGTTTCATCCAAAAATGAAAAAGAATTATTTAGATGACTTAATTATTTGTGGATAGATCTCTCTTTTGTGGTTCATGTCTCTTTGTATTATAATTTTTACCTGCTACCATACACAATATGTGCCTTCTAATTTGATCTTTTTTTTACCACATCAAAAAAGGAAATCTAGAGCTGCTTTCTCTGTCTGTTCTGTTAATCTGCCCCTGTCCTACTTATTTCTTGTACATCTAATTTGGCATAAGGTGACACACCTCCCTGGCACAGGCATTCACATTTTTACATTACCATGGCTTGGCAGTTTATTTTTCACTTAGGTGTGTCCTTCCTAGATAGGCAAGCTAATGAAGGAAATTTACTAATTCCATCATTCATTTCATCTCATGAGTCTCAATTTGTCATAATTTGCTGTGTCTATTTCTGACATCTCACTTCTTGTATCAGGTAGATATATATTCTCCTTGGCAGTATTCTGCTGCTGAAACTTTTTTTGTTCTGAGTAATCTCTTTCAAACAGCCTCACATTCGTTATCAAGACCTCCACACAGCTCCCAGTGCTCAGAAGAGGAAGCACAAAAGTAACTGATCGTGAATTCTGTGACTTGGCTAATATTCCTGTAATTTGCCAATACCGTTTACTTTCTCAAGAAATATTAATTTCTGTCTACAGACTGCTAGATGCTGGGGGACAGAGTCTGCAGGGAACTCGGGGAAGGTGCCAAAGGAAAACTTCCACATCTCCCTACTTAAAAATCCTCATATCCTGGGATTGGTGCAGACCTCTTGATACCATTTTATCTAATTAAATCTTTGAGAGAAAGATAGGAAGTGAATTTCAAAGGGAACATTGTTATCTGGTGGAGTTGGCAGCACAAGGAAACTGTTTTGCAAAAAAGTGTGCAAATGCAGTTTTATGGAAAGTGGTGAATAAATATTTGGGTTTGCTCTTAGAAGTCTTTGCTCAGTGGTACTTGCAGGCAGGATTCACCTGTGCGAGTGTCTGCCTGGGGGCTGGGAATTGTGAGAAAAAATAACAGCATGTTACAATGCAAAGTAAGCAGCTGAGAGAACAAATACAGAACACTTAATGATAATGTCCTGACACACTGTCTGTTGTGTCCTATTCAGACACCTAGATCAAAGCCTTATGCAAATGCTCAAGGGCACGTTGCCAGGTAAAAGCAAACCCTTAAACAGCTCTGGCTGTTAAAGCAGCTCCATTCCCACACTTTGATAATCCAAAATACACTATATTTTTAATCTCTTTTAAGTTCTTGAACAAAAATACTTATTTTGACCAAACCCATGTTTAAAAACACCAACACAACAATCCCTCTCCCCCAACTTTGTCTCCCTTTTTTGTTTCTGTTATATTTGGATTAATCTCACTCATATATGCTGCAACATTGATATAAATTCCAAGATAACTTTGAGGGGAATTAAAACAGTGTTTATTTCTCACAATTTCTTTGTCTATATAAAAGCTGGGTTCTGGCTCCACTGAAAATGGGAAGATGAATTTTCTAGTTGAAGTTTTGGACTGGGACTCAGAAGACAGTGCTTGCTAGAAGACATAGTGCTTGCAACATATTTGGGTTACTCTGGATGCATCACCTTTGTTCTGTACACTATGATCTCTTTCAGCTTCAACTTCCTTCGACATCCCTTCCTTCTTCTACCCCTTATCAAACCCTGTAAGTTTGAGCCCAGGAGAGCATAAGAAACGAATCCCACAGTCTTTGCTTCTCAGCACCATTTGGGCAAGCAGAATGATGGAAAATATCACTGAATCAATAATTTGGAAGAGTAAAGACTATGGCTTTGGGATCTGAAAAATCAGTTCTTATAAATATTTCTACAACCCTTGTTAGCGTACTGTTAGATTATTCCAAAAGTACTTCTTGGTAAGTGAATACTATTTAATGTGAATAAGGTAGTGAGACAGCAGAAACAACACGGTATGGAGAATTTAGACCCAATAGTTTTAAACATGAGCCTGTACTGCTTTGGAATTTCTGTAAGACTATTCATATAATAAATTTACAACTAAAAATACTGAGAACACTAATAGTACAAAGTGAACTTCACATAAGTAGAGTCGGCTCACACAGGTCTTTCCTTAAGGCAAGTCATCAACACCTTGTTTTTAATCAGATTGAAAAGGGAGATAGCACCTGTGTTAGCCTACTCATGGGCTACACACAGGTTTTCTGTGCTTGCAAGGAGTTCACGTGGGTTTTAAGTGGAGCTCGCAGAGACTGACACGGGCATCAAACTAACATAATTCAGCTCATCTCATGGCTGCTCTGCTGAGACAATATGAAAAGCTAGAGGAGATCTCCAACTCAAAACTGGCATCTGGATTAGATATCTTTGACAGAGCATTGGAACAGGCTGCCCAGAGAGGTTGTGGAATCTCCTTCTCTGGAAATATTCAAAACCCACCTGGACGCAGTCCTGTGCACCCTGCTCTAGGTGAACCTGCTCAGGCAGGGGGGTTGGACAAGATGATCTTCAGAGATCCCTTCCAACGCCAACCATTCTGTGATTCTGTGATCTGGGGAGGAAGGGAGCTCTCTGGAAATAAAACAGAATCCCTCTAAAATAACAAGAGGCAGAACACCATAAGAATAATAGAAGAAAAAAACACCATTTAAGAAAACAGGAAAGAAAGATAATGGAATAACTGTATACGGGGAGAGACACAACCAATGGAAAGACTTACCAGCTTTAAAAGCTGTTGCAAGCATAACCTACCCGTCCCATCACCAATGTAAAGCAATGGTGTGACTTTATTTAAATGCAAGTTGAATAGAAAATAGTAGTTTTCAAAAGTGCCCAGCACCCCAAGTATCATTATCATTAATGGGAATAGTTGGATCGTGAGTACATCTCAAAGCCGGGCAAATTTTGTCCAGTGATTCAGCTGAAAAGTGAGAAGACGGAAGCAGCAGACACTGGCTTCTAGTCCTATTAGGTCAATGAGAGCACACTGTCTTTCACTTTTCAGAGTCAAGTAAACCCGGTAAATACTTTATTCCTTAACAGGACGACAGAGAATGGAAACCAAAGTAATAAAACCCCAAACACGTATCTAGAAGGGGAAATGGGAATTCATAAAGAAATGCAGTTTTATTACAAGTGCTCTGTTACTACCGTCATTTAAGTATGCTAGTGCAAAATGTATTTGTTAAAGAAAAAGATTGTCAAAAAAATCAAACCTTCTACGCAGACCTGATGAAAATTGTTGAAGTAACTCTCAGTAGTGCAAAAAAACTGCTGCAGCTTTAACATACCAAAAGAGTACAATATGTTCACATATGAACCTGTGGGAAAAAATAAGGAGCAGAAATAAAACAGAAAATTATTACTGAAATTCTAGATGTGTACTTTTAAATTTAGTGCTGGGGACCTCTGAACACCTCTGTGCATGCTTAGCTTTGTCCAAGAGAGTGATTTCATTGAAAAACCACAGACTACAGGTGCAGTCCTCCACTGCTGAAGTACTGGGAATGTTGCCTTTGATTTGAGCAGATACTGTAAGCTGAAGATGGATCTCTTTATCACCTGCCCCACCTTCAAGCTCTGCAGGCAGACAATGACCCTCACGACAGGCTGATGGCCTTGGCTGTTTATCATAAAGAGGTAGCCACACTGCATGACTCCCGGGATAGGAAAGAAATCCCATGGAAAAAGGTGGTGATGCCATATTGATGTTTCTCCACAAACAGCCAATTCTTCACCTGTGCAGGTGGAGCAGGTTTCTGGAAGACCACCTGTGTCTGTTTCCCAGGCACAGTGTCCAGCCCCAGCTCAGGCTCTCCTTGATGTGTCCCAGCTGCCCCCTGCTGCAATGCACATTGTCCCCCTGGGACTGGCACATACGAATTGCCGGTGAAGAAAGCTGGAAGCAGGACAGAGGTACTGTACTTCACGGGAATAACCCTCCAGCCACGGCAGAGAGCAGCCGCCTTTCTTTGGTCTCTCCATGTGTAAGCAACCAAGGACCATCTATTTCCAGAATTACTTCTGTTTTGTTGAATAAAAGCTGCATTTCAAATATCCTACTATTATTCCTTATTTTTTAAAAAAGCTAAAGACCTGTTTCTGGAGGATTAGCAATATGTTAACCTCTCTATAGAAAAAATTAACTCTGTATGCTCACAGGATGTCTATACAAACAACGCAAGGAAAAAATTCAAAAAGGGGAAAAGTCTTAGGCTAAATTTGAAAAGATATTTAAATGCTATAACTAATTTCCCTTGATCATTATTAGCAGACCACAGAAGATGAGAAAATATAGCTTAAGTTAAATTTAAATGGCCGTACAATGGAAAATGCTGTTTGCCTGGAATTCATCGATGTGATAATAAACTGAGAGGCACATTGGAAGTAAGACTTGGAAGTATTGACATCTTGTCAATAGTTAAAATAGTATAATCTCCTGAAGAATCTGTGAGAAATACACTTTTCTAACTGATGGATGCTTCAGGGCAAGCTATGATAGACAATGTGGAAGTTTCAAGGCTGTTTAAAAGGGGGTTTAGCACAAACATAGAATAATACTTTTTTAAAAAAAGATGGATTTAAAAGGATTATTGGATTTGCAAAGTTATGCCAAGCTTTGAAAAAGAGTTAATGCCTGGCTTTGACATCCTGCTTTCTGCATTTCCAAACGGTGGCACGTGTATCACACCAGCCACCTCCGGCTAGCACAGGGAGAGATACTGGTCCTCCTTTTTGGGATACTCATAACCAGTGCTGACACCTGTGATACCTGAGACCTTGCCATGGGTACCACATTAAAAAAAAAAAGTGAAAATCTTTATTTTACCATGCAGCAACATTTTGGCGTACCATTTTCCCCAAACCTGGAATTAACCTCTTCCAAAATTTGCATTGCTTTCCCGCATCTTCTGCGCTCGTCACAATTTGCTCCTATCCCAGACTAGACAGAAAAACCCAACAGAGACACAGTCCCAGTATCACGAGCTAACGGCACGCTAGTCAGGCCAAGAACATTCAGGTAACAAATTTCCCCAAACGGCGTGAGGGCTCCGGCACACCACGTGCCTGTACCTCTGCTCCCTTCCTCCCCGCGCGCTGCCCTCTGATCCACGCACGCTGCTGTCGCGTCTCCGATACGTGGTACTCGCTCCTCACCTCAGCCACCTACGGTCGATTTGGCTTTCCCATGCAGGCCAAAACAAAGTGCACAGAATAATTAGGTTAGGGACAGCATGAGTATATGAATCTAGAGTCGTGTGCCACAAAAACTCTCAATTGATATGCCAGCATACGTCACAGCCTCCCTTTACATTTTTGGTCATTCCCAGTATTTTCCTCCAATTGCTCTTTCCTTTAGCTTCCAATTTCTTTGCTCTTAGAAAAACACTTTTTGCAGTGTAACCAGAGCTATTCACTATGTTTTCCTTTATTTGATCGAAATCATTATATGGGAGATTAACCTTGACTTCTGAACTCTCCTTTCCTTTGTGAAGACCCACGGTAAGAACATCGCTGCCTGAACGTGGAGAAGCGCGGCAAAATGACACCTCCTTCGCAATGCTGTGAAATAGGTTCAGCCAGAGCATCTGCGAACTCCAAAGGACACTGCAGTATAGAAAATTTCTTTATAGGTAATAAGGAAATAATAGAATAGTCTGCTAAAAGAACAGATATAAATGCTAATGAGAAGAGAGCAGCCTTTATCAGTACGACACAATGAGAAGGTTGTGTGCAGAGAAGTACAAGATTATTGAGTTTGTTGACAGCAAAAGAACATTTAAGCAGCTAAAGATAGCAAAGAACTAGGAAATTAATGAAGAGTTCAAGAAAATATTACAGTGTAATTTGGGTTTTTATCTTTAAATTTAATTCCCTTTATCCTTTTCTTCCAAAGCAGTGAATCCCTGTTCCTGTATAAAGACTCTGGGGTTAACAGATTGAAATATCTGATCTTCCTGCTGGCATCAAAGCAAAATCCACTTTAGGCTGGGAGGAGGGAGGGGGACTCTTCACTGATTCCTCTCCATGAAAAAAGGGTATAATATTCTTTGAAAGATGGCAGACAACATAGTATTTTAAAAACAATCCAGTATGCCTATTATTAACAGAATCAGCAAACCTGTTTAGAACTTTTTTTTCACTCGAGGGGATTCATTTGCAATGTCCACATCAATGACTGTTCCCTTAGCATATAACAGATCTTTATTTGAAATCTTAATTAAGCAGTCAGATTCCCTTTTCTATCAGACAGTGTTTCTCATAACATAAAATAAAATCCGCTACTGGAAGGAGGTTATTTTCTTTATCACCCAGCTGAGATTTATTTCCTTGCAGCCTCCTAGCCCAAGGAAAATGTTCATCTCCAGACCATTTAATCCAATTTAAAAATGTCTTCTCATTTTTTGAGACTCCACCTGAGAAACAGTTTTCATGTTCATTAGAAGCATTCCAGAAATACCTGGAAAAATAATGTTTTTAAGGGCTTCATAGAAAGAGATCTTTTAGCCGTTCAGAAGCTTCCCTTTCCAAAATGCATTTACCAAATGATCTCATTTTCTTAATCTGTGGAGCAACTTTTCCACCTAAGTTGCTACATTTTCCTATCACTTTGCCCATTTTGAGCTCCTTAAGGGTATTTGTTGACTTACAGGGCATGACCAAAGAGCACTAAAAAAAACCATCCTAGATTTCAGTGGAAAGTTTCCATCAACACATTATTTCTGTTCTGGAGCCTTTCTGAACAAACTCGTAGTAACAACAGAATGAAGTTTGTGCTAGCCTGATGCAAATCTCATTGTCTTTTTGCAAAAATTAAGTTTCTTATCACATTTTCCAGGTTTTGTCTTTCCTCTCCTGTACCATCCATAGTGATCTGAAAACCCCTGATGACCCTTCCAGGAATTTCTTTCAAGTCAGGAGCCAGCTTATTAACCTCCATCACAGATTTACTTATTTTTTTAGTTATATTAGGTTATCTGAAGAATATGTTTAGTACTTCTCATCCTGCACCCTGTTGAAGGTTAAGATTCCAAGTTGGTGCCATCATTGAAAATAATCATAGTGTCCTTCTTGTTTAATGGCAGAGAAATCCAGCTCCAACATGAACACAGTATATCTCTGGCTACTCAAAGCTCATGTTTTTCTGTGCAATTGTGTGCAAATCTCATGCACTCTGTCACCATGTTTATGACTCCGTGACTTTCTACACTTACCGCCTCTTTTATTTGTGTGCAGCTCTTGAACTTTACACCTCCCTGAATACAAATATGGCTTAGAGGAAAAATATTTAACACAATTTCTTCACAAAAGATAATGGCAGAAAAACTGTTTTATGACAGGTAAAAGGAATGTGTCTCCCAGTTTATTACCAAATTGATGAATTCCAGGCAAACAGAATTTTTCATTTGTCACAGATTTGGGGGAAAAATTGGAATAGAATAGACTAGACTAGACTAGACTAGACTAGAATAGAATAGAATAGAATAGAATAGAATAGTTCAGCTGGAAGGGACCTGCAACGATCATCTAGTCCAACTGCCTGACTCTTTCAGGGCTGACCAAAAGTTAAGGCATGTTATTAAGCACATTGTCCAAATGCCTCTTGAACACGGACAGGCCTGGGGCATCGACCACTTCTCTAGGAAGCCCGCTCCAGTGTTTGACCACCTCTCTCAGTAAAGAAATGCTTCCTGAGGTCCAGTCTAAGCCTCCCCTGATGCAGCTTTGAACCATTCCCATGTGCCCTGTCACTGGACACCAGGGAGAAGAGATCAGCACTTCCCTCTCCACCTACGTAACTGCAGAAGGGAAAGAGCTATTGAACCCCCTGTCAAAGTTCAGCCTCAAAAAGGAAACAGACGGCACATCGTTAGGGGTGAAATGCTCACCTCCCTAAATTCCACAGAGTTTTGCTGAGTCAGCGTTTACCCAACAACTGTGAAAAGTCCCCCAGTGACAGTTATGCCAGGGATAACAGATGCCTTGTGTACATTTTCTGAAAAGTACTGTCACTCAAAAGTGAGTGGCAGACAGATAACTTCCTCCTGCCTCACTTCCCATCCTTTCTTCTGGCGACTTCCCTTCCCAAGTGGCCACCTGTGTGCCTGCCTTAGCAAGCAACGAGCCTTTCTCTTTCTCTAGGTAAAGCTTCTTTTCAACATGCAGCCTGGCAGGCAGAGCACTGTAAGTCTCCATTAACCAGGTTACTGATAAAATCAAAGCCATATTCCATGTGGACTATTCAGTAAAATAACCTAATGCTGTCTGAGAGAAACGCTCCTAACTTTCTGTGAGAAACTTACAGCTTAGTAGTTAACAATAGAATAAATATGTGCCATATTAAGTAAATGTCTTTAATTCCATTTTTTCAGGTAAACCCTGATTTCCAGGGGAAAAAAAAGGGAGTTGTGCCTCCCTTGGGTTATTTTTTTTCACACAAATAACAGAAGGAATTTTCCATCTACAAGACACCAGAGTAGAAAAACAGCCAAGTTATGAAAAGCCTTCAAAATAGCAAAAAAAATGTTCAAGATTCCTTTTCCTTAAAAAACTTAAGGTTTTTGGTTTGGTTTGTTGTTAGGTTGCTTTTTTCTTTTTTTTAATTTTCAAAGCTGTAAGTCACATAATTGAATTCTGGCCTTAACTTTAATTAAAAGCATTTTCAAATTCTAAGCTGTTATGTGCCTGTTTTGGCTAAAATTGCTCCCTTCCACTTCAAAAGTCACTGAGTTTTCTCTAATACAGCAGGTATAAAGTGTTTTACAATCCTTTGGGTTGACAATCACAATAGAAAGATATTTTTTAATTCAATGTTCCTGGTCAGTGAAAGAATTCCATTTTAATTGCAATGTCATTAATTCCCTTTGGTGAAATGAAGAAGAAAATCAATGCCTCACAATCAGATTTTATTGCTTGAATATTACACCCAAGTCACTCAACATAAGGACATTGTTAAAGGATTTTTTTTTAAGATTCCTTCTAAAAGCAACAAATCAGCAACAACAAAACAAAACCAAAAACCCACAAGAGAACAAAGGGGTTTCCTTTAATCCACTTTTCTGTACTGGTTGTGCCATATCATAATACACTTTATCTCACAGCAAGACTTAAAAATCCTAATCTGCAATCACAATTTTGTTAGATTACATTTTATTTGTTATAAAAATTATAACTAACCATGCTAAGATCACAATGTCCTTAAAACAGATGTCAGAGCAAATACCGCTACACACCTGTCTATCTGCACATATAGCTGAAAAGTCCAAAATCCAAATAAATTTATACAACATCTTACCCCTTGCACCTTTAAAACTATTACAGGCTTTCATCAGCTGTAGAATGCCTTTTCCATTGCCTCATGGTGACATTTTGTATTGGGTTTGCATGGCAAGGTTTTGGTAGCAGGGGGGCTACAGGGCTGGCTTCTGTGAGAAGCTCCTAGAAGCCTCCCCCATGTCCAATAGAGCCAATGCCAGACGGCTCCAAGCGGGACCCACCGCTGGCCAAGGCCGAGCCCATCAGCGATGGTGCTAGTACCTCTGGGTAACAGATTTAAGAAGGCAGAACGAAAAAAAAAACACAATTGCAGCCGGAGAAAGGAGTGAGAGTATGTGAGAGGAACAACTCTGCAGACACCAAGGTCAGTGAAGAAGGAGGGGGAGGAGGTGCTCCAGGCGCCGGAGCAGAGATTCCCCTGCAGCCCATGGGGAAGACCATGGTGAGGCAGGCTGTCCCCCTGCAGCCCATGGAGGTCCATGGTGGAGCAGATATCCACCTGCAGCCCATGGAGGACCCCACACCAGAGCAGGTAGATGCCCGAAGGAGGCTGTGACCCCGTGGGAAGCCCGCGCTAGAGCAGGCTCCTGGCAGGACCTGTGGCCCCGTGGAAAGAGAAGCCCACGCTGGAGCAGGTTTGTTGGGAGGACTTGTGACCCCATGGGGGGCCCACGCTGGAGCAGTCTGTTCCTGAAGGACTGCACCCCGTGGAAGGGACCCACGCTGGAGCAGTTCGTGAAGAACTGTAGCCCATGGGAAGGACCCACGTTGGAGAAGTTCATGGAGGACTGTCTCCCGTGGGAGGGACACCACGCTGGAGCAAGGGAAGAGTGCGAGGAGTCCTGCCCCTGAGGAGGAAGGAGCAGCAGAAAGAACGTGTGATGAACTGACCACAACCCCCATTCCCCATCCCCCTGCGCTGCTTGGGGGAGGAGGTAGAGAATAATTGGAAGTGAAGTTGAGGCCAGGAGGAAGGGAGGGGTGGGGGTAAGGTGTTTTTAAGACTTGGTTTTATTTCTCATTACCATACTCTGATTGGATTGGTAATAAATTAAGCTAATTTCCCCAAGTCGAGTCTGTTTTGCCTGTGACAGTAACTGCTGAGTGTTCTCTCCCTGTCCTTATCTCAACCCTCGAGCCTTTTGTTATATTTTCTCTCCCCTGTCCAGCTGAGGACGGGAGTAATAGAGTGGCTTTGGTGGGCACATGGCATCCAGCCAAGGTCAACCCACCACACATTCTTTTATTCTTTAGAAAACATGCTGCCACCTCATACACGCTTAGAAATTAAACCTTGCGTGATTAGCAAGAGACGGATGTTCCCCATACGCAAGAAACAGGGACTAGAATTTGTACAGAGGTTACATGTCAGTGAGCACAAATTCCAAGAGTGGAGCCCACAAAGCCACTCATGAAAAAGTGTACATGTATTGTAACAATCGTTTATACCCCTCTGTAAGGACTCAGGTTTTTTGTTCATGGGGGTTTTTTTAAATGGCATACAACACCATCTAATGTGGAGATTATATTGCTTACCTCCACTACCCAAAATTGTGTAGATTTATGTCCATGCATATGTGCCTGATCTAGCTTCACATTCTAGCCATGCATCTGTGCTTCTCAACTGCCGTAACTATTCCAATATCTCAGCCAGACAGTGTTAAACCCACAGGTCTTTTGATTCCCTCAAATAACCTGGTGAGGTTTCAGGATCCCTGGTTTTCCGTCGCATCCTCCCTCTGCCTGTTTTAAGAAGGTGATTGGTGACTGAACCTGAAAAGAAAGATTTAATATCTTCATCAGTGACATAGATAATGCAATTGAGTGCACCCTCAGCAAGTCTGCAGATGACACTAGGCTGACTGGTGCAGTTGAAACACTTGAGGGAAGGGATGCCATCCAGAGGGACCTTGAAGGGCTTGAGGAGTGGGCCCATGTGGACCTCATCAAGTTCAACAAGGCCAAGTGCAAGGACCTGCACCTGGGTTAGCAAGAGATTAGCTACTCAAACTTCACATTAGCAACTCAAAGCTCAAAGTAAACTTTACACACCTAGGCTGTCTGATCAAAGCCCACAGACAGGTACCTTTCACCTCTCACCTCCAGAGGCCAGGGAGCCTAGCCACAACTCCCATGGTGACATAAGGAAAAAAGACCAAGCACTCAGCTCTCCAGGGACTAAAAAAGCACATCCCATTTCACCTCAATAATGGGTTCACGTCTTGTGCTGAAGCTGCGTCTGGATTCCAAAGGTATGCCTTATACAAAAACCCACTAAGAACTACTTTTTACTAGAAGCTTTAGTTGAAGGAATGAGTCGAGTACGTATGTAATTTTTAAACAGTGGTATAACTCTGTTATGGCTGACTCCATAGTTCTTTGTGAGTGTTATACACTTAGAGTACAGAGATAGGGAGTCTGGTCTGGCCACCGGTTGTGGGAAGAAGCTGCAGTAAGTTGCATCCTTGCCTGTCAGGGGGACTTAATCAGCAAGCAAATCCTTTGTTCTCCCCTGTTGTTCCTCCAGGAGCTGAAAGAAAAGAATGTGGTTGGTTTGCTGGTTTTCAACTTGAAATAGTGTTTGTGCTCCTCAAGACGCAACCTTTAAACACAGCAAGTGCTGAACCAGTGACAACATTTAGCAACCAGACCCAAAGGCTCTTTTACACTGTTATTCTGCCCTTCTATTCTATTTGAGCCCGATAGTAAGCAACATCACAGTTTAGCTGTTGAAGGACAAAGGGTGTTCACTGCACAGAATAATAGGCTAGTAACAAATTGGTTAGATATTGATGATTAGATCTATCATGTAAATGCAACACAATAACATTCTGGTGAAAACCGAGCAGCTCCAATAAGTAATCCATTTAAGTGTGTAGAAACCAGACTAGGAACAAACTTCTCTAAATGTATCCTATCAAGGCTGTGAGCAGAGTTCTACGCATTCGCTACTGACCAGATAGGAGTTTATCTTCAGCAAATGACAAAAGCTGCATGGACTAGTTGCTTAACATCTCTCTTGTATCTGGCCATACTTACTGTAGGATAGTGTTAGTATATGATTCATTAATTTAATATTCACTTTATGGCATATTTACAACCTCTGTGTCACACAGAATAGTGACTGACAGCCGACAGACACGCGTGAGCTTTGCAGACAGCGCTCAACCAGGGAAAAGTTTCTGACCTCCAAGAAATTCACTACAACCATGATCATTGTTTAAAACAAAGGAAAGATAGCACATTCACACACAACCTTGACTAAGAACGTGCTTCTGGGAACTGCCTTTTGCAGCTTAGCACTGGAGTACTTGATACAGATACAACAATTTATTTGGAATTTGCATTTATTTTCCTTCATGTTACAGTTGCAGCCAGATATCTCAGCCAAAAAAAAAAAAAAGCTTTCACATAGTGAAACTGTTGCAGCCCCAAAAGCTTTAATCTCATCTACAGAAATAGGACAAAGAAAGGGAAACAGTCACAACGAATAGCAGTTACTTGATCTGGAGGACTGAGCAAATAAGCACAACAATCCCCAAGCCAAAAAGAGGAATGTCCCAG
>WAAD01039673.1:24014-37853 GCA_013389945.1 Fregata magnificens
CTAACACATGTTTCCCTTATGGATTTGTTTTCTCATGGTGCAATACAGTAAGACCTTTGGCTGATTACAGTGA
Source organism: Fregata magnificens (assembly GCA_013389945.1). Taxonomy (NCBI): domain Eukaryota; kingdom Metazoa; phylum Chordata; class Aves; order Suliformes; family Fregatidae; genus Fregata; species Fregata magnificens. The sequence goes on from WAAD01039673.1 coordinate 24,088, forward strand.
AAAGAAAAATCTTTTTTAGAAATACAGATTTGTCATAAGCAAGGCTCTGAGTTTCAATCCTCTTTTTTTTCCAGTAGAAAATCCAAATGGAAAAGCCAAGACTGTTTTTCAATACGGTGCATCTCTCTGTTACTAAGGCTTGAGGAATATAGCAATTTGTTAGGGAAGCTGGTGTGCCTGGATGCTTGTTTTGTACCAAACTTCATCTCTCTGTAGCAGTTTCCACTTTTCAAAGTTCAAAAAATTGTTATTTTTGTTATCACAAAACACAAACAAAAATATTTTGTATACCAGGATGTGAGAATATGCCTTGCTCCCACAAATAGATATTGCAGGAATTGTTTTCTTTTTCCTTTTTCTGTCCCCTCCTCCTCTCCCTTTCCTTTGCCCTCTCCTTTCCCTTCTTTGCCTTTTCTTTTTCCTTTGTTTGCTTAATTTATTTATTTTATGGTAATCATGATAATTAGTTCAAGTTTCATACAAAATGGGGAAAGACACGAAAGGTTTCTTGAAATTCAGTCTGCTATAGCTTTTCTACCTTACATCTTATAAAGATTCTGCTGAACAGTGTCAAATAGTCATCATCTGACCAGCTCGCTATAAATCCTGATTTCTTTTTTCTGTTTGGGAAGTCTCATATTTAAACCACTATGACTGACTGCTAGTTATTTTGGGTTCATTCAACAGTACCTGTGTCCTGAGAGACTGACAGGAAAGCACATTTAATCACAGTGTGGAGCATAAATGATGCATATGAACAGTTAACTGTACTGGGCTAATGAAAGCTGTTTAACATCAGGATGCTGGGTACTTTTTAAGCCTGGGTTTGGCAAAGCAACCAGCAGTCAGAGGAGTGAAGGCAGAAGGAAATAAAACTTAACTGCAGGCAACTTAGCTTACAGAAGAACAGTGTGCTGCATGATCACATTCGCACTACCTTTCGTGGAATGATTTTCATCTGCAGATTTCTTCCCCACTATTAACAGCAGTTATTTTTTCAGTGTCTTCTTACTCACTAGAAATTTTGACACTAAGCAAACTTCATAGCCTCAGCATAGATTTAAGTTTCATGATTCAATTCATGGGCATATTTTTTACTACATAGACAAAAGAGGGAAGTTACATATAGCATCAAACTGCATTACAAGTCCTGCATCACCTTGGCAACTGCTGGAAGTTGTCTCTGGGTGTAAGAATACCAGCAAAGAGCCCACGTTGTTCCCAGCTGCGTCCTGACATGCTTGGCCACTTAATGACTGAGGTTTCAAAACAGCAGTTCTTACTGATGTATTGATCTAAAGGTGGATTTTTGACACCTGCTTCCAGAAATGACATAATAGTCGAGAGCTCTGAAGTGGGGACGATAGTGTCCCTGTGCTTTCACTCCTGCCAGGAAGGCAGGCGGGGGTGACATCAGGCCTTTGGGAGACAGCGCAAGGGACAGACCAGACAATGACACAGTTCCAACTTCCATTGCTTCTGTCAGCTGCGCAATTTTTCCTCTGTCAGGTCAGAACAAGCCCCCAGGCATGTCACTTCTGGCTGCAGGCATCAGTTTTGAAAAGCAAGGTGGAAAGAAACAGCAGATCTCTCCCCAGAGAAGGCCACACATACACTTGCGAAGAGTGGGGAGATGAGAAGACAGCACAGACTGATCGAAATTGCTGTGGGGTCTCATGTGTTCAGAAGCTCTTGCCAAGTCCCGGGCTAGCAATGCTCTCTCTTCATGCACTGCAAAGTGCATCGATGCCAGAGCTCCACACAGACCTCTCCAAACTGCTTGTAACACACCCAGATCATACCAGGAATATGTTTTCAGTGAAGAACATCTTCGCTAAAGCAAGAGCATCCTCAAGGAAGAGTTTGGTGCAAGGCATTCCCACCTTCTGCCAGGGTGATCAATGCAGAGGGGATTGTGCCTCTGCTCCTCCTGTGACCTAAGCCCCACCCTGCCTTCTGTCCACATGCCCAGGGGGGTGCTCCTGCACCTCAACCCTTGAGCCACGTAGCCCAGGAAGAGCACATAGCCAGTGCCAGCAGCAGGGCACACACTCTGCATGGAATGTGCTAGGCCTCCCAGCTGACGCTGCTCAGGCTTTTTCTGCCAGGATGTGGCCTGGTCAGCCTGGAGCTCGGCTTTCACTGGGCTGAGGTGCCACAGCGCTTACTCTGCTGACCAGGTGGCCATGGCGCTTTCGTTGCACTCTTGCTCACCTCGGTAGGTTACAACAATGGCTCTACACAGACCCCAGCACAAAGTTGTGTTTCTGCGCAGAAGGAGGTATTGGGTGCAAGTATACCAAGGTCATGGTGAGTAGTGAAGGCTGGTAGGAGAGCAGAGCCTCAAGACATCAGGGTAGAGGGTGAAGTGTGGAGGAGGTCAGGCCTGGGCTAATGAGCGACGGGGCACAGGCCAGTCCTGGAGACCTCCCCACCCCGTCAAAGGGCTGCATGGCTGTACCCTCTCCCACCAGACGGGCCCCATCAACCTCAGGTTGCAGCAGACTCATGAGGGGGAAGGTGTGCACAGCACCAGAGAAGGAGGAAAAGCATCACAGGTGGTGGTGATAGCAATGCCAGCTGCACTGCTTGTAATGAGAGACTAAGACTTTTCCTGTGGTTTTCATAGTCTTATTTTCTTCTTTCATAATTAGGTTACTAACAAGTGCCTCCAAGTCCCCTTGCGGGCCAGCGCATGCCCCAGCTGCTGGCCCAGCCCTGGTTTCACTGGCTTCTGAGGCACCCTAGTGTTGCTGGCAGCATGGCCTCTTGTGGGCTGAAGAGGCCTGGGAGCCGCTGGCCCTCCACTTTGGGGGTGCCAAGGTCCCCCAGGTGAGCAGTCCCTGCCCTGGCCAGCAGTGGAGGGATCTGCCACCACCTGTCTCAGCTCCTCATGGAGCTCCTCCTGCACTCCGGGGTTGGGGACAGCAGTACCCCTCGGGCAGGCAGTGGGGTCAGGGGTGGCCATGGGGCTGTCCTCCTGTCCCTTGGCAACATGGGAGTCCAGGAGGTCCAGCTGCCGCAGGATCTGCTCACTGCACTGGTCTGCAGTGACGTCAATGAGCTGGAGCACAAATGTCACTGTCTGGTCTTGCAGGAAGGGCTGCAGCTCCCAGACCAAGGCCTCCTTGTCCAGCCCACAGCAGCACAGATTCACTATGACGGTGCCCTGTGCCACAGCCACCTCCCACCAGCGGGCCCCGCACAGCACCGACAGCTCCTGGTTCAGCCAGGGCAGCAGGGGCTCAAGGATCTTCAGGAAGCCCTGGAAAGGCCCACCCAGACCTTGGGCTGGAAGCCAGCCACTTAAGGCCTGGGCACCAGCCCCACAGCCCCTTGCTTGTCCTGGTGGACAGCAACCAAGGGATCGGAGGGGTGGAAGAACCATCTCCAAAAAATCATCTTCTGACTGCACAGAGTAAATGATAGTGTTGACAGTCTGCGTGCAAAGGGGTCACGGCGGTCTCCTCTTTGCCCACCGCAGGATGCAGCCCAGGCAGAACTGGTGGAGACAGGGCATCACATAAGCGACGTCATCTTGAGCATCGCAGCAGATGGGGCAGCTCCACTCTGTCTCCATGGCCATGTTTGCTTGTTGCAGCAGGCTGGGGAAAGCCGAGGATGAGGAGCTGCTCCCCCTTGCTGGCGTTGCACACTGCAAAATGGAGAGAGGCCATGGTCACTCATTGTCCTGGGGAGGGGAGAGGAGGAAGAAATGCCCAGGCTCCTCAGGAAGGACACCCCCCCCGGCTCCCCGAGCCCCATCGCCTGCCCCATGGCCACCTTGGGGGGCACTTCCCCGCAGAGCTCACCTCTGCTGCTGCAAGCATGGCCTGAGGTGCCCGGCTGCCTGAACCAGGCAGGGCCAGGGAAGCACAAGGGATGGCTCTGGGATGGGCACTGAGGGCTGCTGACAGCAGCCCCCAAAGCACCACCCAGCACCAGGAGCCTCGCTCCACCCTCCTCGCAGGCACGCTCGGCAGGACTCCAGGCATGAGCCCGGCTGGGCCAGGCTCTGCCAGTGCCCGAAGATCAGCAGCAAGGGACATGAGGCCACAGTCCATCACTCGCTGACATCACCATCCACTGCTCGGTGACACCACAGCGAGCCGTCTGCTCCTATGGTGCTTGCATGGGTAGCGCTCTGGCTGGGACTGGCACTCATGCAGACGAACAATGTAATCATTCCCATATTCCTTGAACTTAGAAACCAGCCACTCTTCTAAGGCTTGAACATGTTTGATTGCAAGCACAAGTTGCCTAGACATGACATAGCTGAAGCATGACAGGTGAGAAGAAGCCATCAGTAATCTTTACTGCCTAAGAAGCCGTGTTAGGAAGCTGAAAAGCAAAGGCACAGTTTGCACAGAAAATGCCCTGGATATGGCAGAAGCACAAATCTCACTTCAGAGATTTGCAAAGAGTTGTTCACTACAGGAAGCTGACGCCCAAAAAGGTTTTCTCTGAGCTTCTTTTCCTAGTCATCATCTTGTATTTTTTCACTCCACTTTAATTCCAAATTAGCAGCTTGGGATGAGACGTGGGGAAAAGGGAGAGTACAATTTTACCAGGAGGAGGGGTGTATGTTTAACATGGTGAGAAGTTGAGAAGTTCAGTCTTTCTTAATTAGACAGTGTATTCAAGCACACAGAAAAGCTTGCAGATGTCTGGAACAAATGGCAAGTCCACTCTTCAAAACACCAGTAACTTAAAAAGTTTCAGGTAAGCCACAGGCCTGCATTATTTTGTCTTTAATGCAGTACAATCTTCCCTCAAACAGTTCTCTAAAACACTATTCAGTGAAGACTTCTTTTGAAAGGAGTGGAAAACCTGCCCTTCCTTTCTTTGGGAGCAGGACTATCCATGGTCACCTGTGATGCTTAAGATTTCTGAAGAACACTACAATATTTCTAAACAGAATTCCTATTAACAAGGACAATATTTTGCTGCCAGCAATTTGGATTTATTCTCATACCTAAAAGAAAACTCTGTATTTCTGCTTCTATCTGCTTCCTCTCTTCAGCCAGACACATATATGTGTAGTTTAATTCAGATGTTAGTACTTATAATTAACACTTTCTAAAAAAGACATTTACTATGATTTGGAATGTATTTCTTCTGGTAGGGCTTAAACAAAACCTCAGGAACAGGTTTAAATAAAAGACAAATAGAAAATTACATCCCTGCTAGTACTACCGAGACAGGCGAACAGCTCACATAATAGCATAGAATATATGAATTTGAAAAAGTTTCACTTTCTGCTAGGCTTCTGCACAACACTCAGTAGTGAGGATCCCAGTTAAAAGACTAGATAAGGTAAAGGTTCACAAAACAGAAGATAGCACGATACTGAAGGACCTCTTCTACCTGGGCCAAGTATTAAAATAGGTCTCGAAGGGGACAAGAACTGAAGTCCTTGTTGTTTTCTTCTATGTAGATAACTTCCATGGAGTGTTGATGGAGAAAGTGACATGCTGAGCCCCAAGACAGCTGCAGACAGATTTCATAAGGATTTGGAATTGCTCTGCAAATGGTCTGGCATATGGTGAATAAAACTGAATGTTGACAAATGGACAGTAATACACAGCAGGTTAAAAAAAACCTAAACATGCAGGGGTACACATGAATGAACCAGGATTCATCATTGAGGCCACCCTGCAGCATAAGGAAGTAAGAGTGGACTTCTTGTTAGCAAACAAACCATGTATTATAAAGCTGTATAACCAAGTTGGTGTAAAGTATTTAATAGCTCAGAGGAAGATGGCTGGAACACCAGCACACATAGCTTCACTGCAGCAGCTTGTAATGAGAGCTCTGACATGCTTGGAATATTTTGTTTAAGCTTGCTCACCCAAGTCCAGATGCTATTTTCCCGTCACTGAAATTTAGCCTTATGTGCACATTTAAAAAGCTGATAGCAACCTCCCCATGCTATTTAGGAGTTGCTGGCTTTGCTGCTGTACTCAGGAAGGGTGGACCTCTTGTGCCTCACAGGAAAACAGTAGTCTATGGTCATGCTTCTCCCTCCAGGCGCTAAGGTCCATCAGCTAAGTTCTGTATCAGAAGTTATTTGGGGCTTTCTCCAGTCTAATAGTATGATTTTTATAGCCAGAGGAGTTTTCAGAAAACTATACAGGTAAGTAGTTAATTCCTAACTCATGATTCTCATTATTGTAATACAAAAAGATATGCAAGATGTATAGTGGTAAAGCATCTGAGAAGGAATCTCAAAGGCACAAGTTTCAGCTTCGTTTCGGGTTTTCAAATGTCTTTAACAGGAAACTAGTCATAGAAAAGGTGCCTGATTTGTTCAGCTGGGGAAGACAAAAGAAAACAGTGATCTTACTCATACTGCTTCTTAGCATTAGCTGAAAACAGTGGGTGACATTGCTCTGGACCGCTTTCTGCCCCCCACCCCCCCCAGCAAGCTGAAATATTTAACCCATGTTTTTACAACTTGAGATGGTCTCTTACATGTTGCCCACGTAAATTTTCATCATGGTGAAAGTGGAACAAAATAAACATGCTGACCACTGAATTAAGAGTTGCTGAATATGTGCTATCCTTCAGCAATGTTCTGCTACAATACCCATTCCTATGGGATGTGTCTACCATACATTCAACACCTGACGTTTTTCCAATTCATATAATCAGCCAGACCTCTCTCCAGTCCTCTTCTGTATTGATCTGCACCATCTGATTTATAACCAAACCCCATAAAATCAAGAATCACTGTGTAATTTACACTCCATGCCATGATTATCCTGACCAAATACCAGAAATAATGATATTTTACTAGTTTTGCTGTGGAGTTGTGCTGTAGAGGCATGTCTTCAAGAGCACCAGGGACAGAGAAAGTTTTGTGCATTAGTGATCTACAAAAGTTGCTATTCCTAAAATGGGAGTTATACAGCATATATCTAGATCTCGAAGAGAAGTTGTGCTTGAGTAAATAATTGCCAGAATTAGCTAATTCCACACTAACTCTGCTTCCTTTTCTAAGCAGAGGTACCCACCAAGGGAAGTTCTTTCCTGCTTACCCTCATGACCAAGCTGGTAATTTTATGATTTCTAGTGTATTAATTAGCCCTGGTAATATATAACATGATATTCAATTTAAGGGCGTGTTTGAGGTATAGTAAGGATTCTGCTGAGATCAGAAAAGTCATTTCACCAGCCCTAAGTCACCTGCCAAACTGCAAAATCAGAGTCTGTCCAAAATTCCGTTTGGGTAACAAATTTCTCTTGGAAAATGACACTAAATATTTTGTGCCTGGAAGTCTTAAACCAAATATAATATGTTGCTCTGCCCTGGAAGCTCCTGTTTCAACTTCCTGAAGTAACCACACTACCCAGGATATACCCAAATCCTCTGTGAGTAAGCCCTGAGAAAATACCAAGTTAACTTTGATCCTGGTGTCTATCTTTAAACCTCAGAAATGTATTTGCACATTACTCCTGTAAGCCCCTACGAAACAAAGCATTTAAGTACATGCCTCTTAAGCAAGGCAGTAAACATACCATAGCAATGGCACCTGAACTCATATTTAGCTCTGCTCAACTAGAATCAAGAATGCAATGTTGAAGTAGGATTTTGAACTTAAGGTACCATCCTTCTGTGGCTGGCTCTCAGCAGTGGGACACATTTCCCAGAGAGAGACTGGATGACCTTCCACTCCTACAGTCAATGGCCTACCTTCGAAAACTAGTGGAAGTATTGTCAACACCCCTGACAGACCTCAGACAACTAATCATTATTATAACACTGTCAAAGGTGTGTCTTTCATGAAGTGCTGCTACCCATTACAAGAATAACTGCTCATGTTTTATTTAAAAGCAAACCAAATATTTGCATAAAACTTACATAAAATTGAAGTATGACTTCAGTTCACCCGTTGGCACACTTCATTTATGCTAGGTAGGTGCGTTGGTTATTTTCCTCCCTGGCTGTTTTAAAGAACTTTGAAATGTACAGAACAAGTGCTGATTATTGGAGTGAAGCATACTTCCTTGTGTTATTGATGGAAATACGCAGCTAGTGTTGACCTTAAAATATTTGAAATTAAACTGAAATACTTCCAACTCTTTCTTACAAAAATACTATAGCGCTCCATTGCAGTAACAGACCAAATAGAATGCCAAGCAAATAACTACTCTAACTACGTTAGCATACCATGCTTGGTGCAGCAAAAAGGCTTCAGGTACGGAAACTATTACAGAAAATGTCTTTCTTTTCTTTTGCTGAAATATACGCGTAGAGCACTTTACGTTTTCACCAGCGAGCAGCATCTTGTCATTCTGCACAGTATCACTGCATACTGCACATGGCTGCAAGCACACAAACCAGAACTGCAATGTTATTCTCTTTTTTTGCACCAGTTCACAGCCTTCCTCTTTCCATGTGTCATGATTATTTTTGTCAGGCATTGAAATGTAAGTGGTTTCTTAGTGCCAGAAGGCAGCTAAGGCATTTAAGGAAAAGACTGGATATACTTTTAAACTCAGAAACTTTCACATATGCTTTGCTATTCATTGAGCTGCCCTGCAGAACCAGCAAAAGCCCACAGAAATACGACAAACTAACTCCTTGGCAATAAAAGTAGTGACAGGGATCAGCTTCCTTCATCCCTGTGATCCTGACACAAATCCACACGGGTAGATCTGGTGCCATAGGTTCTCAAAGCACCAGTGTCAAGACCTGCTTTTCTGCAGAAAATAAGGTAATAAAGAAATCCCTGTTGGAGAGAGACTGTGAGTAGAATACCTCTTAGAAAATTTAACATTTTCACTGTGTTCTTCCTGGAGGGTTTTTTGATACGCTCTAACGTAGGACTGTCAATAAAAACTTACTGATCTCTTTGATAAGGGGATTCAGGAGAATAAATTGTACCCTACAAATCAATCCTATATGCTTTTGCAGCTCCAGTTCCAGAAAAAAAAAAATTGTTCCTGTGAATGCAAATACAGAAGTCCTTAACACAAGACTTGATTTGTCACTAGCTAGTATTTGGAAGTGATGTGTTAATATACAGATCAAGACATCTCAGAAAGTTCCCTGCATTGTGAGGTAGGTGATAAATGTACAATGAAGAGACAAAACACAGCCAATGTGAAAAGGGATTTCAAAATAAAAATCTGTTGAAATCACCTGCAATACAAACCTGAATAGGAAATATATCTATTAGGAAAGACTGAAGGAAAAAAAAAAGTCTTACTAGTACTGCAAAGTTTATGCCTGGCACTCCCATGCTCAGATTAGGGGAAATTAACATTCTCCCATGGAACTGAGAAGCAACGAAAGTTGCCATCCTGCATGAGAATAAATATGTGATCTTTAAAGTTTTTAATTTAAAAAGTAAAAGCAAGATTTCAATAATAAAAATACCATTAGGTCTGGAAAAAAATTACTGCCTTTTCTCCTCATATCCCAAACACTAAAGAAGAAAGTCAAAGCTCTTTCAAAACATACCAGATTTGAGGTCTTCCTCTTATGAAACAAAATGTCCCATCAGGACAGGAAGGACTCAGTTTTCAGTCTTTCCCCTCCCAGAATCAGAAAACTCAGCAGAATTTGGAGATGGGGGACTGGCATTGTGCTGGTTTGTGGCAGGGAGGAGGTATGGCGGTGTTGCCAGAAATCTCCACTTTGGGTCAGCCTGAGGCTGAAAAGAAAGCCCTTCCAATTAAAATTTCATTGAAACCGCTGTCTTCTTGCAAACGGAGTTGTTTTATATGAGCTGACATTTTTTTCATCAAAAATGCTTCTAAAAATTCCCAATCAGTTTTAACCTCTAGTCAGCCTGAATGACAGGCTGGTGAATTGCAGTGTCCTGCAGGATGCAGACTTCAGACTGCATTACTGCACCAGAAAGCAAAGCAGAACTGCTGCAGAAATAATCCAAAGAGAAACCCCCAAACTCTCTCTCTCAATGTTTTATGGAGATGGTTCATCTGTACAGCAGAAGACAGTTATCAGGGGTTCCCTCTCTGGTCATTATTTTTACAACATGCCTGTCGCTCAGTTCACTGGACACTTCCACAACGGATGCTTGCCCTGGCTTGCCTACTGTGTATGGTTCTTGGAACAGAAGTGTATGATATTACTGGAGCAGCATGGGGACTGAAAACTGAGCTTTAATTTCACTTCTTTAAAAGTAGTGATAGACTTGTAAGAAGATACTCTAATTTGTAACAGATAAATAGCATAACTGAAAGGAAACAGTGTAACTAACAGATCTACCTTTGGGGCTGGCCCGTCATCCATCAGAGGGCTGGACCGGATTAGACAAGCACCACAGGTGCCATTCAGCCTGAAGTATTTTTTGATTCTCTGATAACTTTCAAGCTCTCAATAATTATGCTGCACCTTTAGCATGTAACTGCAGGTTCTTCTGCAAGTCCGGGTAGTCTTCTGTACATCTTACAGTCTTCTGTAAAATAACAGCTTTCAAAACTAAGTTTTCCTCAGTAAAATACCTAAGCACTTGCTAAAGCGTTAGCAAAACCAAAAGAGAAACATTTCCTGAAAATTAGGGTAAGGGTATTTTTACAGTGCATAAATGAGAGACCTAGGGCTTATGCCTAAAGCTATTCTGTTGCCATTGTTAAACCTGAGTCCTGGGCATGACCACTCACTGAAGCCTAGGACTAGATCCCACTCACAAATCTAAAATCAGAGCACAGAAATCTCATCTCAAGCGTGAATATGATGTGCAATAGACTAAATTAGGTCAAGGTCACACAATTTAAGCCAGCATAGATTCAAATTGTTTCTGAAAACAGTTGTCCAACCTCTCTCCTTCCTCCTCTTTTCCCTGCACTAACATTTGCATAGCTGATCTGGCTGAACTGCTAGAACCTGGTTCATAATTTCTTTTTTACTTTCTTTCTTTTTTAAATGAGGTTCACTTTTTGCCTGATGATTTCTCTGATCTAGCTCAGCACACGGTCATGAACATTGAATTGAAGGAAAATGCCAGCTGTAAAAATGAGTTCCCAAGTCAAAAAGGGAACAGGACTCTTACTTACTGTGTAGTCACAGCACCAGGCTGGTGTCCTGTCCATACACTGTCCCTCCACTGCTTTGTGTTTCTCCGCCAGGAACATGAGCAGGACAACACCAACTCCTCTACCTCACTCCTATTCAAAATCCCCCCTTGGAGTTCTAATTTCTGTGTTGGCATGTAACTGAAAATGAGCAATAAAGGGGCTTGTAAATGAGAGTGAGAATGAATATCTGCTAATGAATTCTGGATTAAAGTTACCCTTTTCCTCTCTCGTACCCAGCCAAGGCTGGCTACATAACTTGCTGACCCTATGAACTCAGTGCCCAGCCTACTAAGGTAGCAATTAGCTAAAGAGCAGGTGGATGGAAGAGTAATAAATAAAATGCTGGTAAATACTTTGGCCAGTATTAGGCCTCTAAGGGAAAAGGAGGGAAATCAGACAGCAGTCCAGGCACAGAGTTTAGCTGCACCTAGGAAATGCTGGCTGGGAGAGATGGAGGCTGCTGCATGTGCAACACTGGCCTCTGCAGCTGCCACAGCACCAGAGGTGTCAGGAGTTGCAGCATCTCCTTTGCAGACCGGATGTGAACAGCAGGGTCAGGGGAGGCAGAGCTAGGGCCTGGGGGTTTCTAGGAGAGACTGTTCACTTCTCTGCATCTAGAAATCATTCTTCTCCAATCCCTTTCTTAATTATTCTTTCCTTGGACTTCAGTGATAGGTTAGGGGCAGGCCAGCAGTCTCATCCAGGGCTGCAGTAACTGCTCACAGGTCCCTACAAAGGTGACTGCAGGAGGAGGTGGCCTCACCTTTGCCTCAAACGATCATTTTTGGCAAAAAAATAAAACCACCAAAGAAAGATCTTTTTCCTCCAGAAGCCACGTGCATATCCCACTCTCTACACCAGCCTGAAATAGTGATCATGCATCTTCATCACCCACTCTGAAAAGATTGTACTATGTCGAGCTACACATCCACAAATGCTGACAATGAGTTTACAGTAGTGGTGGCTAAACAGTGTACTGGGTGAACCCAGACAGTGGTATGTATCTTATCGAGCACATGAGAAGGTAGTGCGGAAAGAGTATACATGCAATTTCTGAGAAGGCTATACGAAACACTTCAAAAATAAACAAAACTGTACATTCCAAAGCCTAAAACATCAGTGGATCACAGCAAGAATATGTGACCTCTCAAAGACATTGCTACTACAATATTTCAATTCATTTGTGAACTGTCTTTACGAGCCTTCAAAGCGGGCCACCCCTCCCTGAACGTCACACTCCCTTTCTCTCCTTTTTCTGCTGCATCTGCATTGCAGATACCTTGACAAAGAGCAGCCATGGTATAACTAATTACATCTAGAAATCACTCGTGCTCATTTTCCAATTTTGCTAATTTAATATCCTTGTTGTATGCCTAGAAACTACACTGAGAAGTACATTAGAAAACCTGCTAGTACTTAGACAAGCTTCACCCAAAGTGCAGCTGAAAGACTTAATGGTACACATCAAAGGTTCAGACAAAACCTTCCAACAAAAAGTTCAGAAAAAGGATCAGAACTGGAGAGCAACTGCAGTCTGTCTTTTTTTTGCAGCAGAAGGAAATCACCATGGCTAATTGCAAATTTCTGTTGGCATTTCAATTGTCCATTCACAACAACTTTCCTTTCAATATGTAAATACCAGGAATGATCAGGAACAATGATAGTTAGGGCCTTGTTCTTATAGGCCCAGTGACAGTCCACAGAAGTCGCAGGGAATTTAACTGTGGAGTCCTTCACACAAGAGCCTGTCTCTTTGCCCAGCAGTCACTCACTGAACCGGAAAAGGCAGCCATAGGATTGTATCACCTCACATCACTTGTCTTCCTTTGTTACTGCTAAAGTGGATTGACATATTCCTTTGTTTTCTTCCATCAGACCAAAAAATAGTCACTGCCTTGACGTTGAGGACCAGATGCTTAAAAACTGCCATTCCTTTCATTGGTCATTAGCATTTGACAGAAGTTTGATATTACGTTTGTACTGTATTCAGGGGATTGTTTAAAAACCAATGGTTTAAAACCAATACTATGGCATAGCATTTGAATATATTTGAAATGTCTGAGCCCTTTTTTAAAATTAAAACATGACCACTGAGAACATTAAGTGGGTTTATAATTAACAGCCCCAATGTTTATCCATTCTGGCTGTTTGAACGTAAAACAAGTCAATCTTTATGATAAAGTCCAGTGTTTCCATAGTGTTGAAGGAACATGAAGTTGTATTTCTCAGGTTTGCAAAAACCTGAAAATACAAAAAACTTGAAACTATAAATATATTTTTAAAATAATGAATTGCAGCCATTTGAATTTAAGGCATTTGATAGCTATGATGCAAATAAATCAGATCTAGGAGAAACCATGATTGTAACTGAGTGTGAAACACTTCTCTTTCACCCAGAAGTTTACATCCCTTTATCCTCCTCATAGTAACAATAAAGGTATCAAGAAGAAAAAATAGTGTTGGATTTGGGGGTGGGGGTTGTTGGCTTTTTTCCCAAAATTAATGAAATGTTTCTTCCTTTTTTTTTTTTTTCCCCCCCAATGCATACTAGCACTGAAGCAATGTCAGTGCTCTGACTAATGGTTTGGAGTGTTCTTTAAGTATTGCTAGATGGTACCACATAGCAGACTTCCTTTCACTGAAGGAAAATGTGACCCTAACCAGTGATTTAAAGAGATATTTATTGTAATAGAATTTTGTTCTGTTACATTAGTCTA
>WAAD01039674.1:1309-13962 GCA_013389945.1 Fregata magnificens
GAGGAGCGGCTGAGAGAACTGGGGTTGTTTAGCCTGGAGAAGAGGAGGCTGAGGGGAGACCTTATCGCTCTCTACAACTACCTGAAAGGAGGTTGTAGTGAAGCGGGTGTTGGACTCTTCTCCCAAGAAACTAGCGATAGGACGAGAGGAAATGGCCTCAAGTTGCGTCAGGGGAGGTTTAGACTGGACATCAGGAAGAATTTCTTTACCGAAAGAGTGGTTAAGCATTGGAAGAGGCTGCCCAGAGAGGTGGTGGAGTCGTCCACCCTGGAGGCGTTCAAAAAAGGTGTAGACGTGGCAGTCCAGGGCCTAGTTTAGGAGTCATGGTGGTGTTAGTTGATGGTTGGACTTGATGATCTTAGAGGTCTTTTCCAACCTTAATGATTCTATGATTCTATGATTCTACGTTAGAAATCTGGTATGGGAATGAGGCAAAAATGATCAGAATGGGGTGCTTGAAGTCCACATTTAATCCTACAAAATATGCCATTGGGAGAGCGGTTTGGTGCCCAGAGCATTCCAGCAGACAGGTGCCTACATAAGTCTTCTCATGCAGTGCCTGTTAGGATACGGTTTGAACTTCTGGGCGATGGCGTTATACACATGATGTAGGAATAACAACAGCTTCATTCACTCCAGGCGCTACATTCAGATCAGTCAATGTCCCTTTTGTTTCTAGCTCTGAGGCTTGTGATGGCATCTCTGAAGGCATCAGCTGAACGTGTACCAGCGGAAACTCCAGGCAGCTGGAAACGATAGCATCGAGAAGGCTGTCCCTCAGTTAGGTTATGGAGCTTAATGATGAGCATTGGGCTGTCTATACTGTTAACGTTTGCAATCTTTTGAACAGAAATAGCTAGTAAATATGCCCTGAGGCCCAGCCTGCTTCCCCAAAACCATAAACCATATTTGTTTAAACCATAAACTGTACAAGCCTGTACTACCTCCTTTGATAATGGTCTCGCTGCTGTGTCCAAACCCTGAGAAGGGAACTTCAAAAAGGAAAGGCTCGTTCAGTATGGGAAGGTCTGTTAGCTATTAGGTGTTCTGGTAAACAGCTCTGATGCACTCGAAGGAAAGGAGAGGATTTTTGGAGCTTTAGGTACTGGAAATCATTGCTGGGTATATTATGTGTTTTCAGTGTGGCTTTGGGCGAAGTGCTTTGGCCTTGATTTTGTACCAGGAAAGGAAATGGGAGTGTAGCTATTGACTTCAGTGGGATCTGGATCAGGACCCTTGTCTCTCCATAACTTCTAAGAAGTTTCCCATCTGATTGGAAATTTTCTTTAACACCCCACTGTTTTCAATTTACAGACTTTGAGCATTCTGCAGAGGTCGTCCAAGCAAGGCTTCCCAGGCTGCGCAGCTCAGAGGTAACCTGCTGCCCTTCCCGGGTCTCTGGCTCCCAGGCAGACCACCTTGCATGTTGGATCCTGCTCCCTTGTGCAGAGCATTCTGAGTTTCCAGGGCAGGGAAGTACTTGGCGGAAAGGTTTTTTGGCCTGAGTGACACCAAAGTGTGAAATATCCAAACACACTCTGGGAACTGCAATGTTTAATTTTTACCTGCCACTAACAAGGATGTAAACTTATTTGTTTAGATTGTGTCTCTTGCAGTGCCCTCTCTAAACAGGTGGCTCTGCAGTGGCTATGATCTCAAGCCCTGTTTTCGCTTGTGGCTTCAAATTATTACCATAAAGCAAATAATATTTAAACATCATATTCTGCATCCCCCTGACGTGTATATATTGATGGGAAGTAAGTTTGGTAAAAAGGGAGAAAGGAGGGGAAAAGAAAACATTATCAGAACTTTGTTTGAAAGTCAGAGCACTAAAAAAAATTGAAAGAGAGTTTCAAGGTAACCCTGATTCTTTCTCCGCTTGTTATGTTTTCCATCCTTACTCATAACTGTAGGACTCCATCCCAGCCCCAACCTAAGCAGCATTGACAGGAAAGGATTATCCACAGGAATGTGACATATTTACATCTAGAGTGCCAAAGGAAAATCTTTCTGAGTGGAACAAAGCCGGCCTTATTTGAACTAGCTTCCTCCTCTAGAATTGTGGATGGACATCAGGGTGGGGCGCAGGAGTTAACTGGGTAATAAGTATTTCATCTAAACTATTTTTTTCTAAATAGGGTATGTAGCAAAATGAGAAATTGCTTCTTTGGCTTTTATTCCTCTCGCAGTGAAATTGAAATCACTTGAGAAAAGATTTGTCCTCCAATGCTAAGCTGAGCATCTAGATAGCATCGTCTTGGAAAGGATTTTAAGATGTATTATTTCTATATCCGTATCAGCCAAAGAAACACCTGCTACATAAGCTCCAATATGAAAAAAAAAGAAAAGCAGTGTTCAGGGATCTCTTTGTCTGAAGTCCAGCAGGCTACAACTGTGATGCTGCATTAACTCTGAATAGCTCCGGGGTTTAGTATTTGCATTATAAATGCAGGAATCATCAGGCTCCACTCTTGTAAAGAGATCTCTGAGTTCCCTTTCTCAGTGCATGAGCAACCATTGACTCCTGAGAAGATATATTATATTGGGAGCTTGCAAAATATTGTATACTAGAGATTCTAGAGAGGTTTTTGCTATGTGAGCAAGCAGAAAATATACTTTTTGCTTTGGTTGCCAAGGCAGAATTGCTTGTTGAGCATCCTTGGTCAGTGTTAGACCAAAGGGCTTCTTGGGAAAGGGATTTGCTTTGTATGCTTTTTGACCATCTCGTGCCAGGATTTACAAATAAGCGTCGATAAATTCCTGCATGTAAATATTCTGACTCTGCACCTCTGATATCCGTGAATATCTGCTCATGGTTGGCGGAGGCTGACGATGACTAAAACGCATGCAGGAAGGGCAGGGTAGCAGCAGTGTATGAGCACTCAGAGGACCAACGAGGATTAGCATCTCACGGTGCTAAATATAATATACATCTGATATTAAAACCAAAACCAAACCAGCCACAGCTTCCCCCTCCCTAAACAGCTATACACGGAGCAGTTGATGACACAACAAATGGGACCAGCTATTAGCAAAATGGCTAAACAGGGCAGAAAGAATAAAAAAGAATAAAAAGCAGTTGCTTCTAGAATCAGCCCAGCACTGGATGAAGGTTTTTTTCAGGGGGATGATACCACGTACGTAGAGTATGAAACAGGGCACTGCTTTGCAAGCAGGAGGCGCCAGGCTGGGCGCCTTCCCGGCCCCGGCCCCTGCCCCGGGAAGGCGTTCCAGTGGGTCGGACAGACGGACGGACGGGCGGACGGACAGGCGCACAGCCCTCCCCNTGCCCGCCCTGCCGCTTCCGTGCCAGCAATACTGTCGTCGTCCTGAAACTGCTCAGCCTCTCCACTGCGCCACCCTTGCCCTTCACCTGCGGCGTTTCCGCCTGTAACGCCTCTCGCCCTCTCCGCAATAAGCAAATGGATTCGTTCTTTTTCCAGAACAGCTTTTTAGGTAGTTGAAGATTATTTGTTATTTCATTCCTCTTTTCCCTTCAATCCTCCCTCCACTTTTTTCAAGTCTAAACAGGCCCGATGATTGTTCAATCTCTTTTTCCGCTGATCATCATCATTTTCCTCTTCGAGAGTGTCTCCAGCTCAGCCACACCCTTCTTGGAACTGCCCCAAACTGGACAGAGACTGTCCTTGGCAGTGCTAAGTAGAACGGAAGGCCCACGCTGGGTGTTTTTAGGCTATTGTGGTGTTTGTACATCTCAGAAAGCCTTTTTGCCTGTAGTCATTTAACTTCTTTGCAGCTTTGTTTACACTACCAGCTGAGTTATGTCAAATAAGATGGTAAAAAGACTAAATCACTGATCCATGTTTTAATAAAACTTTAAACATACACATTTAGGCCACCAGAAACTCTGCTTGCTGTTATAGGTTACTTCACTTGAGGCAGTGGTCAAAGCCCTACTGGGAGAAGTTCCTGCAGCAGCACAAGATTTATCTCCACGACGTTTGCCAGTGTAGATATTTGGGCAAGCCCTTTCAAGCGTGATCAAGGCCACAGTGCCTCGGCATAATAGCTTCTCCATTTTGTAAGACGAGAGCTGAAAATGAAGACAAATGTTAATGAACAGGCTCAAGCAATACCTCATCAATCAGGTGGACAGTTTCCGTTGAAATTTGTTACTGTTACGGCATGTTATTGATGAACTACTAATAATGTAAAAGAACATTGGCAACATAGACTATGTCTTGCCTGAGACCTTCTCCGCTGCTTTCATTGGAAAGTGTAAAAACGGTGAGGAGCAGCACAGGGACTGGA
Source organism: Fregata magnificens (assembly GCA_013389945.1). Lineage (NCBI taxonomy): Eukaryota > Metazoa > Chordata > Aves > Suliformes > Fregatidae > Fregata > Fregata magnificens. The sequence continues at coordinate 5,582 of WAAD01039674.1, forward strand.
TGTGCTCTGTGCGCAGTTATGAGGGGATTAGGAAGTGTTTGTGTTCGATGAGGCTGTCAAGCCACACATAAAAGCTGAACCTCCAGCCCCCCAAACGATCCTTGCCACTGTGCCTGCTTCCAGCCACATTATTATTTACAGAGAATTATTATTCTTAGTGAAATAAGTCATTTTGATAGTTTGACATAGAATTTAAGTTACTAGAGGCATAACTGGTATTTTTTCATTTAATCTTTGAGACCTAATTTGGTGCAGCTGCACTGCTGGCTTTACAGCCTCTTTTAAGTTCCTTTATCACGTGGCTACTGCCCTTTAAAGCCACTGCAGGCTCATGGCCAGCTTCCAGTCAACAGGTTACGTCAAATCTCTTTTAGATGGAAGGGCTTGTGCACTAACCTCCTTTGTTGAACATATAGGTAGTCTAATAACAGGGATTACCTACCTCTATGAACTTGGCCTGAGGAATTGCCAGGACGTGATGATGCCCATACTGCTGAAATCACCCTTCCCCAAACTTTTGAAAGCCAGGCATTCCATCATGAAGACGGTTATCAGTTTATGAGCCTTGCAATCCAGCATTCAAAGCTATGCAAAAGGAGCAGCCACTCTGGAAACAGTATATAGATCCTTTCCATACATTATTTCTATTTTACATGCTTTGGACAGTGTGAAAGTCTTACCAAGGCATTGCTGGAGGTGTCTGACATTCATCGCATAAATCAGGTATTTCACACCTCACGACTATCATCTTGGACTTCTGAGCTCGGTGGTCAACACCGCTGCATTGATCTGACTCAAATCCTGTTTTCAAGAGTTCCTCTGTAACCACAACAGGTAAGACTGCCTCCACGCTCCCCTATGAAAGCTGAGAACAAGTATAGGGCTGGTTCTTCCCCTAAGCCCTTTCCTGTGCCCCACTGGAAGCATCCTGGGAAACACAATGTTAAGTAAGCAGCAATCAAAAAAAGGTGCAAAGAATATTCCCAATGTTTATTATGTATTAAAAATACTGCAAATAAGCCATACAGTTCATTTCACAGTAACCTAAACAACATCGTTCAAGAACTTGAGAAGTCAACAAAGAACAGTGCAGTTCCAACAGTGACAACAGTTACCTTAATGCCGTGGGTCCCTCTTTCTTTGCCAGCAATTCCTTCCCATGTACAGTGGGAACAACACTAGATATGGTTCAGTATCTTATTTACTGAGGAGAACTCCTTTTCATCTGTGCTGTTCCCACAAGCACACCACTTCTGGGAGGTGCTGTTTCTAGGAATTCTTCTTCTAACACAGCCACATATCTGGCTAGTGCAGGCTGAGGTGGACATGATGCGCACGACCTATTTCCAAGGTATCCACGCGCAGACCCCTTGACCAAATCTTTGGATAAAGTTCAAAAGTAAACTTGAAAAGGAGGGATATTAGAAATCCTTTCCAAAAAGACAGAAAACCAAGAAAGCTCCATGAGAAAGTGGTTTTTAAATTAACATCTACAGAATTACGACACTTTTTCCTCACTCTCAGCCAGTTCCTAGAAGGATCCTTTGCTACCAGTGCCACAGGCAGACACCCGGTGACAACAATGGTGACAAGAATCAGGCACCAAGTCCTGAATACATAACAACAGTTCAGGTCACTGTTAGCTGTGTGAAAACTCTGAAATGTATGCACCTTAGAAGCAATTCTGCTCATTTCATGGTGATTTTCCCCCTTGTGTGTTTTGGAGTGTACTATTATCGTTAGCATGCTTGCTATACACGGAACACGAGAGGTGCAATCTTAGTCATTCTCTTTCCTCATTCAAATTCATTATCATTTTTACAGAAAATCCTGTATCACAGACAAATTAGGCCTTTCCAGGAAAGACACAGCCTCCTCATGTAAACAGCCCAAAAATACGACACAAATAATACTGTACCCTCTTGAAACTAATCCCATCATTCAGACGTCCCTTCTAAACACTGGTCTTCTACACCAGCAGCTGAAGATGCTGGTAAAGAAGCCTGTGATCACAAAGAATGAATCTTTCCAGCCACGTGGTGGAACACCTCTCTCAGGTCTTAGCCCCAAGCAATGCCACTTACCTCAAACCTTCTTTTTGGGGGGTTCAGGTAACCCCTCGTTATCTCCTTGGTACAGATTAAGGACTCACAGAAATATACAACAGCTCAGCTGACACCTGGTAAACTGACCACATGGCTGAGTCCCAAACTGCAAGAATGGATGAGTTGCTTCAGAACTGGTCCACACTTAAGTTTACCAATCTAAACAGTTTAAGATAGGGGTGTAGTTTTGTTCATTTGTTTCTTAAACAAAAACATACCAGTAAAATTCTCAGTGTGTACAGCAGTATGCTTTTCGTACCAGAACAGCTGTAGCCCTTCTGTGTGGGATATCTAGTGTCATAGCGTGAAACACCCTCATGCCATTAAATATGTGCCCATGCTAACGAGGCTGTAGTGCCTTAGTTACACCACTACAGTTACAGCGGTACAACTTTATGGAGAAGACGAGCCCTTATAAACTCAACCCCCAACTAAACTCACGTTTTCTTAAAACAAAATAAAAAAAAACCAAAACCAAAAAACACTACACAAAAGAGAAATAAAGGAAATAAGCAGAACTGTCTCTATTATTAAAGTATTCTTATTCTCTTTGGAGGTATCAAATTGCTTTTAAAAAGAGTAAAAAACTGGGCATACAAAAGCTATTCTCCTTAATCCATTATTTGCACGAGCAGCATCGCTGCCTAAACTTTTTCATGTATTTTTTCTACTTTCACAAACAACCTTTCCAGATCATTCCTCAGGTCATCTATTGAGCTCTTCACAGACTCCAAGTTGTTCTCATTATTTTCAATTTTCACCGAGTAGGAGACTAAACTATCCACTGCAGTTCTTATCATTTTCAAATCGGAATCAACCTGGCTGACGGAAGATCTCAGTTCATCTACAGAGCCTTCCACAGAAGAAAATTTTTCCAGATAGCCTTGAGAATGTGCTTCACCTGTCTGAAGATTTCCTTGATCCAACAAAGTACTAATTTGCTTCTGGACATCCTGAAGAGCACCGGAGGATGGCAGGTCACTGATGCTCCTCCTCAAGTCTTCCACGTCATTGTACAGTGAGGTCTGTGATTCACCAAGATTTTTCAGAACGTCTGTGACTGAAGTTACGTCCATATCTGAGATTCCCTGAAGGGCAGTAATGCTTTGTTCTAGGCTACTGAGCTTATTCTCATATTCTGCCTCCTTAGAAAGGAAAGATTGCAACTTTTCACTGTTTTGAGCAGCAACAGAAGTTAGAGACTCCAGGGTGTCTTCTATGTGTCTCAATCGAGACTCCAGTCCTTCACTGTTCTTCCCAAAAGTTTCTAATGCTTTTCTGAAGGGTTCATTTTCTTCCCATTTGTTGAGGTCGGCTTTAACTTGCAGTAAATCTTCATCGAGTCTTTTAATGTCACCAGGGAGCTGCATAATAGAATCCTCAGCTCTCAGAACTTTCTCTTGTAAAGCTTTTAATGAAAGGTGTTCAGTGTCCGCAGCCTCTTTGAATTTCTCATGTTCTTGTTTGAGGTTGACTAGCTCTTTCACTTCAGTATACACATCAGACTCCATGGAGTCTATTGTACTCTTCAAGGTCTCTATGTCCTTTTCTTTGGTTTTCATGGATGCTTGCATCTCATTAAAAGCATCTTTTAGCACCTTAATTTCATGTTTATACACATCTGCCTGTTCTAGTGAATCAACTTTTGCTTTCATATTGTTGATTTCATCTTGGCTCCTTTGCTGGACTTCAGTGAATACAGCAATGTTATCATTTATAGACTTGGTTAGCTCTGTTAGTCTCTCTTCCACTGTGTTTTCCAGAGATGTGAAGTCTCGTTCCCTTGCATCCTTCACCATGTGGATGCCATCAGACAAGTCTTTCAAAATTTCATTTTGCAGCTTCTGAAGCACTTCACTGATCCGGTTTATTTCACTCTCCCCTTGTTTAACAGCCTTCTCAGTAACCTCCTGCTTCTGCTGAGCAATTTTCATCATGGATTCAAATTCTCCAAATGTGGCTTGAAGGGAACGCACCTAAAACAGAAATCCATATGGTTAATACTTACAATTTCATCCTTAGCTACATCCTTACCCTTTGTGCCTAAGATCCTTATGGTCCTTGTTACCATATGAAATGATCATCTTGCAATCCATGCTCCCTACCTGAGGTGACTCTACGGCATACAGATCGGGAGGCACAAAAAGCCCAGCATCTAGAGCCTTACAGCTCTATAGATACATACATCTTCTGCTGAGGATCCTTGGCCTCACTGACGTGCCACAGATGATCCAGGAAATCCATGGCAGTGAAAATCAAACTCAAGTCTCCAGAGTTTGCATCCGGACCCCTCAGCCATCCCTCCCCTATATGGTTCCTGGTTCTACGGGCCACGAGTCCCTAAGGGAGGAAAGGGAGGGGAAAAAAAAACCCTAAAGAACATCTGGCATCAGCTGCTGAATACAGAAAAGCTGGGTTTAGACTTTAGCAGGCAATGAGACCCAAGGCCAATTCCTGATCATGAAAGAAGTTTCAAAGTACACAAGAAAGAATAACAGGAAAAATTAGGGGGAAAGGGAAGCTGGGAACGGCAGAGAAATCGGAGTAGTGATCATGACATTTTCGTGCTCCTAGACACCAATGGGGACACAGATTTTTCTTGTTAACTGGTTTTTAAGCGAAAAAAAACATAGAAAGGCTTTAATGTTCTAAATACTTTGTACCTCATTATTCACACACATGCATACACCCACATGCTCTTAGTGAACAGAGGCACACGTATGGACACAGGCAGAGAACAAAGCCATAGCAGCTGCCACGCGGACTGACTTGCATCTATCTCAGGTTAATACAGAAAGTTGTTACCACTGGATCAGGCATGCTATTAAGTTTCCCAATTACAAAAACTACAGTTGGTTTTAGTAGCAGCAAGAGGGAAAAGGTCAAGGGGTGAGTGGCCACCACATTCATTTAGTCCCACATTTAAAGGTAAGATCCAGGCACACCAACAGAGAAGCGCATGTTACTTAATTTTGAGGCCAAGCAGAATATCAGTCTGTGGAGAAATCTTTTCGTGCATGTGTGGGTTGTATTTTTTTGAACTTTGTAAAGCAATGCAAGAACTCCCACTGGCTGCAACAGAAATCTATCATGTAGAAAATACCTCAAGGCTTTGGCAGGATGGCAAGTGCTGAGTAATGCATATTGCCTTGCCTCATGCTACTCCCTATGTCTGAAGGGTATATTAATCAGTCATGCCACATGGGCTGCCATGTTTACTGATTAGATACACAGCTGGAGGGGTGGTTTTATTTTATAAATAAAAGGAAGTATATTTTATATGTTCTTAGAAAGAAATATACAGAGCTTCCTTTTTTTTTTTTCCTTTTTCACTGAAGGAGGCTCCAGCAGTTCCCAGTCAGCCTCTGAACCTAGAAATTAATCTCAAAAGACCTAACAGACTTACTAATTAGAAATTAAGTTATTCACATGTATTTTTGCAAGACTAAATGCCAGGCCAAATCCTCCTTGGTTTTCATGGAAGTCTACACTGTGGAAGGATTGTAGAGTTTGGCCACAAGACTTGCCCTTGCTCCAACAGATCCCCGCAGTTTGAAGAATACCCATAAAGATTACTTCCTTTTCCTTCCTCTCATGTAAAAAGGTTTGTATGACTTTCCATTCCCTATACTTGTATTCTCTAGTGCTCACATAAGAAACTAGAAATGAGCTGGGGTGGGGGGGAACAGGTAGTACTACCATATGTATTGCAGGACACCAGCCATTACGCTGACTTACCGACCTAATTTTCATTAGGTCTTAGCTGTCGTTCATTCTGATTTTTTCCACATAGAGAGCTTTTTCTGTATCACTATGAATGGACTTCATAAATCTAGAAGGAGGGCACAGGAAAGTTCTCCTCCCCCTCTTATGACAGAATTTATTTTTCTTTGACACGTTCCAACCAAATCACCAAATTCATGTTTGCAATTAACCATCTCCAAATGTTAGTCTAAGAAAAGGCATCAGAAATGCCCAGGAGAACTCTCCAGAGGGCCAAGAGGTCTCCACTGCTGCAGGTTTGACCAGGAGGGACCCCACTCCTCCGCAGCGGAAGTACTTTATACCTGCTCCTCCGCTGCATTTGGGCAATGCTCATGGTGTAACTTGAAGCTATTCTCCTATACTTCCAGCTGGGCCAGCCACTTGAAGATCAGAGAGCTCTGATATAATAAAATGGAGCAAGGTCTTCAGATTAGACCAGCTTGTAATCTGATCTGTCCTAAACAAGGGCCACCAGGGCCCAAATCAAACCCCTTGCACAAGAGGGGTAAAACTCACAACTTCAAAGTAATAGTTCATATTCAATACACAGTTGGTTTGTGTGTGCACCTATGTGTGAGTTTGCCTGTTTGGTGTTCATGGCTAGTAAGATTTGAAACCATAGCCCTTGAAAGGTTTAAGATCATAAATAGCACATAAAAATGTCTATAGCTAACAACTAAGTCTTCTCTAACTGGTCATACTACCTTGTGTTCAAACACCAAATGACCTTGGCCTCTCTGAGAATTGTGCTATATTAAAGACTAAACTTCCGCATCATTTCCTTTCTCCTCCTACTGCTGATGTGTAAAGCAGATGACTTTATATAACGCTTACTCCTGACAGGAGCTCTCTGCATTGAAAGACTGAAGGGGAAAGCCAGTTCCACACAGCAGCCTGCACTGACAGCACTCCAAAAGTACAACGCAGGACCCCACACTTTTGCAAAGCAATGAAATACAGCCTGGTCTCCTCTCCCTCAAGTACATTCTTCTGTAAAGACAACACCAAACCACAGCAAGCAAAGCTTTCAAGGGTTACATCGAAACTCTACGTGATCTCTTCCCCCGACTTTTATTCTTGCACTACTGTATGTATGTCTAATATCGGCCATCTGCTACATACAGGCAAATAGTTTCAGTTCTCTTTGAAACAAACTATTTATAAACTTCTGGTATATACCTCTCTCTTAGAACACGTAACATATACCTAGGATTTTCTGCAACAACGCGGAGATGGAGGCAGCAAACTGTACCCACTCCTATGCTTGGAAGGGCTTATATATTGCACATACATCTGGGTTCTATACTCATGTATTGTAATCGTATGTCCTGTATGTCCTGCCATTGCAATATCTTCCTTCATACAAAGAGTCTGTAAAAATGCCTTAAAAACTAGGAAAAAACAACCCTTGCTCATTCAAATCACATCCCAGTCATCAGCGAGTAAAAAAAAACAGGATTTAAAATTAGCTTCAGAAACGACACGATAGCTCTGCATTTTATAGCCCTTTTCCCCCCTCATATGAGTTCTCCTTTTCCTCCTTGTTGTAAAGCAGAGGAAACACCAAGACTGACCCTACAAACTCCACGTGTGCAGGCCGCCATGCTGCCGGGAACGCCACAGAATGGCCGGAGGATCTCTGCCAGCGGCCGTCCCACCGCCCTGTCCCCCTGCCAACGGCCAGGGCCCAACCTCACAGGGAACATGGGGAATCTCCACGGCTCACTGTGCAGAAAGCAGTCAAGCTGAGACAAGAATTTCCTTTTCTTTGATCTGACTCAGTCATAACTTTATGTACTGCTTTCCAACCAATTTACCTACTCCCTAGACAGAAGCCCGACTGTATGTTAATGATATGCCTTCACATACGCCATTTTTTGAAGGTTTTAGGCACCCTAAGACATATCCAGATGGACAGTGCCATTTGTGAAACTCTAGCTTGGGGGCTAATAAGGCCTGAGTGAAAAAAATGAGGCGAGAAATGAGCATTTCTTTCACTTTGTTTGAGCCACACCCTTTGCCAACAACTTCACAGCTCTTCCGCAGTCCTGGACTGCCATGGACACCGCGAGTCTTGCTCCCTGGGCCGAAGGCAGCAGCAGGAACATGGAAGGCAGGGTACAGCAAGAGTGGCGTTTCTGGCACGGCCTCTGCTGTTCGGTGAAGCTGGCGCAGGTTTCATCTTCTAAAGTGCGTGGGGGGGTCGAGGCAGGATCCTGCCACGTCCGACCGTCCTGCCGCACCATCTCCCTTGGCACACACACCTGCCCACTCGACGCGGTGACAAAGAGCAGCCCATCTGCCACACTCAGTTTTAAATGATTTGCAAGAGTCGAAGATATAAAATTACCACCAGCAGGCTCTCGAAACTGCAGGTCTGCACTTCTGCCAACACGTAAGCGTGCCGACTGCATTACAGAAAATGGCTTCGCGCCCAAGCCCTGGAAGAGCAAGCCGGGCAAAGAGCCGGCTGCGGCCGCCGCTCCGGGCTGTCCCGGCGGCCGCCCGCCC